>CM062286.1:2957393-3019893 GCA_031216635.1 Dissostichus eleginoides
GAAAAGCACTATAGAAATCCCATGTATTATTATTATTATTAATAATCTTGACTTTATTTTATTTTTTATATTTTATTTAATATTTTCATTTTATTTTTTTGTGAAAAATTATTATCCAATTTATTGTATTTAATTTTTTATGTATTTTTCCATTTTATATTTATTTATTATATTTAATTTATTTGTGACTTTTATTTATTTTTATTGTGTTTTATTGCAGCTAATTAGCCTTTGCATTTAATCCTTTTTTATATGTATTTAATGACTTTATTATATATATCTTTTTATTTGAAAACAAGCTCTGAAATTACGAGATTATTATTATTAAAAAATAATAATAATGAAACCAGTAAGTGGACGAAAACAATGAAGGATAAAATGACTAAAATTGTGACGAACACGTAGAAGAAGCTGCCTAACATCACATTCCTCCATATGGATGTCCCTCTCTTCCCCTGTGTGTCCCGCAGCACCACCTGAAGAAGATGGAGGGCCGCCGCCTGGACTTCGACTATAAGAAGAAGCGTCAGGGGAAGGTTCAGGACGAGGAGATCAAACAGGCGCTGGAGAAGTTCGACGAGAGCAAAGAGATCGCCGAGCAGAGCATGTTCAACCTGCTGGAGAGCGACGTGAGGATAGATCAATTAACATACCAATTAACCTGCCAATTAACATCACGGTTAACCAATCAGATGTCTAGATCTGTCCGACCGAGAGACGGAAAACAGCATTTGCTCACGTGTGTGTGTGTGTGTGTGTGTGTGTGTGTGTGTGTGTGTGTGTGTGTGTGTGTGTGTGTGTGTGTGTGTGTGTGTGTGTGTGTGTGTGTGTGTGTGTGTGTGTGTGTGTGTGTGTGTGTGTGTGTGTGTGTGTGTGTGTGTGTGTGTGTGTGTGTGTGTGTGTGTGTGTGTGTGTGTGTGTGTGTGTGTGTGTAGATAGAGCAGGTGAGTCAGCTGGCAGCGTTGGTTTCGGCCCAGCTGGAGTTCCACAGTCGTTCTGCACAGATCCTGCAGCAGCTCTCCGGCAAGATGGAGGACAGGTAACACCGTCGCTGGTTTATTTATTCAAACATTTATTTTTGTATTTCCAGAATTCTAGGGATTGTTTTGCAGTTTTTTAATTCATTCATTTCTATTTGCAAAAATGCTGGGGCTTGTTTTGCATGACTTTATCTTAATTGAGTTTTAGGAATTCTTGCATTGATTTTATTTTATAGGAAACTATTTTAATTAATCAACTTATTCATCCTAATTGTTGTCATTTTCTATTAACTGCAGAGTTTTGACCAATTAATCCATTTAAATGTTTATTCCCTATGTGTGTGTCTCCAGGATAAAGCAAGTTTCCACCAAACCGAGGAAGGAGTACATTCCCAAACCCCGGACGACTCTGGAGCTGCTGCCGCCCACAGAGAGCCTCAACGGGGGGATAAACTCTGCCAAATCCCCCGGGAGATCACCAGGTACAAAACAATATCACGATCACATGACGTCACGTCACCACCGCTAAGCTAAAGGTGGCTAATGTTGGGCTATAAAGGAACTACAGCACGGTCACATGACGTCACGTCGCCACCGCTAAGCTAAAGGTGGCTAATGTTGGGCTATAAAGGAACTACAGCACGGTCACATGACTTCACGTCACCACCGCTAAGCTAAAGGTGGCTAATGTTGGGCTATAAAGGAACAACAGCGCGGTCACATGACTTCACGTCAACACCGCTAAGCTAAAGGAGGCTAATGTTGGGCTATAAAGGAACTATAGCACGGTCACATGACGTCACGTCGCCACCGCTAAGCTAAAGGAGGCTAATGTTGGGCTATAAAGGAACTATAGCATCGTCACATGACGTCACGTCACCACCGCTAAGCTAAAGGCGGCTAATGTTGGGCTATAAAGGAACTACAGCACGGTCACATGACGTCACGTCGCCACCGCTAAGCTAAAGGCGGCTAATGTTGGGCTATAAAGGAACTACAGCACGGTCACATGACTTCACGTCACCACCGCTAAGCTAAAGGTGGCTAATGTTGGGCTATAAAGGAACTACAGCACGGTCACATGACGTCACGTCACCACCGCCAAGCTAAAGGTGGCTAATGTTGGGCTATAAAGGAACTACAGCACGGTCACATGACGTCACGTCACCACCGCCAAGCTAAAGGAGGCTAATGTTGAGCTATAAAGGAACTACAGCACGGTCACATGACTTCACGTCACCACCGCTAAGCTAAGGGTGGCTAATGTTGGGCTATAAAGGAACTACAGCACGGTCACATGACTTCACGTCACCACCGCTAAGCTAAGGGTGGCTAATGTTGGGCTATAAAGGAACTAAAGCACGGTCACATGACTTCACGTCACCACCGCTAAGCTAAAGGCGGCTAATGTTGGGCTATAAAGGAACTACAGCACGGTCACATGACTTCAGTCACCACCGCTAAGCTAAAGGCGGCTAATGTTGGCTGTGATGACCTTTAGTCGTCTCATAGACACTTGTTAGGGAGTGCTGTTTTTAAATCCAGCAGTGGGGTATTTACTGATAATATTTCTCTAATATGTTTGTTTTTCAGCCCCGTTGGACCAGCCCTGCTGCCGAGCGCTGTACGACTTTGAGCCGGAGAACGAAGGCGAACTTGGTTTCAAAGAAGGCGACGTGATCACCCTGACCAATCAGATCGACGACAACTGGTACGAGGGGATGATCAACGGCCAATCGGGCTTCTTCCCCATCAACTACGTGGATATCCTGGTGCCGCTGCCCCATTAGGACCCCGAAATCCTCCCAGTATGAATCCAGTATTTACATAAACAACAATCCTTCTACTCCTTCTTCTTCTTCTTCTGTGCTTCTGTGCTTTCACAAAACGGACCGAGAGGAAGATTTTGGGCGGGATTCGATGCAGAAAAGAAGTAGAAACGAGGGATTTAAATGGACGCTCATGATGTCGCCGGGCAGCAGTGGATACTAAAGAGGCTTTGCAGACTTGAGTTACCGGGTAAATGTGCATGTGTGTGTCTGTATGTGAGCTGTTACCTACTCTATATGACCGAGAAAGCACAAAGTCCGATAATCTGCAACGCTGTCTTCTTTTTGCTGTCTTTTCTACCTTGACTTGCCTTCCTGTGATTTTCTTTAGCATCTTTCAGGGTCTTCCCCACCTTCTATCGCTCTCTTTCCCTTCCTTTGGCTAGCCTCTCAGCATGGCTCCATAATGTAAACAGCTTTTTGACTTCTTGATCCTGCCTTTTCTTAGAGTGTCCGCTCAGTGGCTGAACGCATGAACCAGCCGAATCAGTGATCGGACGCCCTGGATTTACTACAGAATCTGTGCTAGCATGGCTAATGCTAATGTACCAGATGTGGCTAACCGGCTAGCCTTTCGCTTCACATTCCAGTACTTGTAGTGTTGAGAAGAATACCTAAAAGTAAACGTTTTTATTGCCTGAAAACTGAATATGTTCAAATACAAAGAAACTTTATGTATCCAGAATTAATTTGGGCTGATTTCCGGACTTTACGGGCGCAGACTAAACCAAAATCTCACTAATATTTACTAACTATGAACATTTTTTAAAGATATACAACTTAAACATGTTATTTCCATTCCCTGATGTATATGTTTGGATGTGTTTACCTTGCCGCTGTATGACGGACACCAGAACATATAGCTATGAGATTTGGGGGTTTCTTTGGAATAAAGCCGTATCTGCAATAAGTAGATCTTTACAGAAAGACGATCGGTCGTTCATTTATCTTTTAATATTTACTGTTTCAAGGGTCGACAAACAGCTTGTGATTTCCCACTCGACCAGCACAGACCAGTTGTATTGAACAGAGGGTTTGGGGAACAGATAAATCGTGGGTTTTCAGAGGATAAATGCTTGTTTTTCTATCTTTGCAATACTCTGAGTTACCCATCCACAGTGTGTTGTGTGTTCTGTGTGGAGTAGAGGTTTGTTAACTCGTCTTATTCGTGGCTTTTGCATGCAGGACTCAGTGGTAGCTGTTCTGAAATCCCTGTTTCAAGTCGTATATATCTAGAACTACGATCAGAACATTCTGGTCTTTCCACAGACTTCTCAACTTTCACAGATGGATCCCAACGAGAATGACAGTTGTGGAAACTGAACCATGGTTTATTTCTAGGCCTTAAGACCTTTTATTTAAATGGTTGAAACTTTGGACCAATGATGTAACCGTACAGAACGTTTGGAGAGGCAATGGTCAGCACTGCAGAAAGGAAAAACAACCGAACAAACGAAAGGCCAGGGAATCACAAAGGGGACAAGAGACCACACTTTTATCAAAATGACCAAAGTCGGTTTGCTACATCGACTTCATTGGCATTTTCCTGAGAGGTTAGGAAAGAGGAAGGTAAAGTAAGGACACATGAAGATCAAAATAATACAGAATCTGTTGCTGCTTGTATTGCCGTAAGATTATAAAATGTATATGATGATTCCTTTATCGCAATTACTTCAATATGTGATAGGAGGCTACCAGCTGAATTGATAACGGCTGGTCGTCAAGTATAGTAAGACGCAGATCATGTATGAGAGAACGTCATGTACGGTTCTTTACTGCGTTAAAAAGATTTGCATTGTTACATTTTTAAACAAACCAGATCGAATATATACAATCTAACAAAAACACTAACTTAGTTTTGGTCTTTTAGGTGTGAATAGGCAGGTGAATTATTGATCACTTTAACGATAGTAATAGCTTTAACTGGAGCTGCAGGAACAGACTAGAACTTTGACGACATTGTTGCCGACGGAATTATCCAGAAACGTTGTTTTATTTAATTCCGGAATCTTCGTATCGTCCAATAAGATTCAAGAGAACGGTTTGAACATTCTAGAACCTTGGCGGTATTTTGAACCATACAGGACGTGTTTCATTCTGGAATCTTCGTATGACCAATAACATTTAAGGAAACAGTTTGAACATTCTAGAACGTTGGCGGCACTTTGAGCTAAATAACAGGAACGTTTCTGGAGGGTTTTTAATGCATTCAGGTTTAATCAGAACATCAATAAGTAACCCTTAAGGTTGCCTGATGGCGTATAAAATCACATCTTAATGTTCTGAAGAGTTCCTGTTCTGTCAGTTAGCGGTCAGTACTGGTGATACCAGTTTTGTATGGATTGTCCATCCATCCATCCATCTTCTCCCGCTTATCCGTGGTCGGGTCGCGGGGGTAGCAGTTCCAGCAGAGAGCCCCAAACTTCTTGAAGAGATATAATCCCTCCACCTGGTCCTAGGTCTACCCCTTGGTCTCCTATGGATGGATGTATGGATTGTATCACTTACAAACGCTCTAAAGTGGGACTTTAACAATGGCTATAACTGTTCCTCCATCATAGTGTGTGTCAGACGTGTTCCTACCAGGCAGTATTGAACAGTCTACTCTATATAAGAACTTATAAAAGAAGTTATTTATTGTTAAAAGCTCTTTAATAAATACATTTCCTGGATTTTGGAAACTAGATTGTCATTTTGAGGGAAATATAAACCAACGGTACGTTTACATTAGACAGATGAGTCCATTTGTGTCAGTTATAGGGGTGTAAAGGAAATGTTGAAGCATTGTTAAGATGGTCTGTCCTCATGTGTTGTTGGTCTGTTCAAACACAAATGAAGACTGAAGAACTTAGTAATATTAACACACGTTGTTTGATGGGTGTCAGTTTGGTGCTGCGTTAATATTGACTCCATTGTACATTCAAAACTGAATTGTGACAAAGATCGGACTATGATTAACATTTCTAAAACGTCTCGGATATTATATTGAATATTAAACATGTCGTCCATATTAGTAAATAAAGAAGGCTTAGGGTTTTTTCTATCCAGGCAATATTTATTACGCCTGAGTTTATAACAAAAATCTATGCTAGCATGGTTAATGCTAATGTACCAGATGTGGCTAACCGGCTAGCCTTTCGCTTCACATTCCAGTACTTGAGCAAAATAGTTAAAAGTAAACGTTTTTATCGCCTGAAAACTGAATATGTTTAAACTCAAAGAAACGTTATGTATCCAGAGTTAATTTGGGTTTAAAATATAAAATAAAGCTAATTTACGGACTTTTTGGGCGCGGACTAAACCAAACTCTCACTAATATTTTCTGCCTAGGAACATTTTTGAAAGATATAAAACTTAAACATGTTTTTCCCATTCCCTGATTTATATTTTTGGATGTTTTTACCTCGCTGTATGATGGACACCAGAAACCAGACTTTCTGTCGTTTTTAACGTATAGCTATGAGGTATTTAGAGTTTATTCAGTACCTTTTTGGTGTTTCAAAACGTACGATAACTTCTATTAGAGTAGGGGTATCTATTGTACTCTGAAAGTGTATTTTGAATACCTAACGAGTCGAGACATATTACCCAATAGCCATGAAATTAGTCCTTTGTCATTCTTAGTTGACAATAGTTTACAAAAGGATATTTTATAATAGGAGTATGGGAACGTTTCCTCTTAAGGGTGTTTCAGACACAAATATAAATACTATTGAAACATACGATCTTTCTTCAGCCAATACACATCGAGTACCAAGGCAATAAATGAGGATCTAACAATAAAAGGAAGAGATAAGATAATAAAAACGTGGACATCTCTTACATTTCTAAAGCACAAACTAACTTTACAATCTATCGTTCTGCCATATCCTGCTTGTTGTAAAAGTTGAGTTTCTTTGTCTTTGTTTACGCCTGAAACCTGTTTTGTGAGTCCGCCTGTGGATCGTCTGCGAGCTGCATGCGACTGTCCTTCTGCTAAAGATGCTTTTCCATAATAACAATCGGGGAGATATGTGTCATGCTGGATGTTAACGGATGTTTACTCTTTATTTTCTATCGTTCAGCTATTTATTTTGTATGCTATAGTTGTATAGCACTCTTCTCCAAATGACAACTTGCTTTTAAAACTTGAATTTTCTTGAATATTTTTATTTATTTGTGTAAACAGAATTGTTTTGCTGCTCTTTTTATTTTGGGTTTTCCCCGTCATGCTGATCTGCCCTCTATGGCGACGTGTATTCTAACCTCAATGAGGGACTTGTACAGTGTTACGCTCCATTTCCCCTTTTCACCTTAAAGAGACTGCCTCACTTTAAATTCAGTCTCTAAAACTGACAGACTAAAGAGGCAATTTTACAGCCTGTCCTCAAATGCATCACAGCTCCAAAGTGATATCTCTTACGCAGCGTCCACACGGCGGCGTGCGTTGAAGCTTGTCTGAAGCTCGACCAACAACCAATCACATGAATCTCCCGCCCCGGACACACAAGCACGCAGTATGATTGGCTAGAGCTTGTACTGGCATATGATTTGATTGGCTGACGCTTCCGTCGAAGCTTCAAAAGTTGAACATTGCTCAACTTCTGAAGCGAGCAACGCACGCCGCCGTGTGGACGGGCCGTTAAACCGGGAAAGTCATGGACCAAAATGTTCGCCCATTTCCGAGTTGTTCGGACTTTAGGGGCATTAACTTTTTTCACCAATTTTCTAATGTTATCAGCCTATTAAAAGAGCATTATGATTGGTTATCAGTCTAATAAAAGTCATATGGTGCCTGCTTTACAAACCGCTATACGCTATACAATCAATTTACAGCTGCTACGATGTAAAAGTGAAGCTTAGAATAACCTGTTTTAACAAGTGAAATTGAATGAAACACAACGAAACAAGTTATTTTGTTACGTCAAGGCGACAAACGTACAACTTCTTAATGTATAGCCGAAAAAACGAATCTTCTTTAGGTTTAGGTGGGCAACAGATCTTGAACTTTCTTAGGAAACCAAACTAGTACTTCTTTAGATTTTAGGCCCAAAAACCACAACCTTTTTTAGGTTTAAAATGTCAACTTCTTTTAGTATAGCCGAGAAAATTATGCTCTTTAGATTTAGGTAGATCTTGAACTTCTTAAGGAAACAAACTACAAGTATTGTTGTTTTATGCACAAAACTCCAACGTCTTTGATTTAGGCGACAAAGCTACGTCTTCGTTTGGAAACAAAACGATGTAAATAACTACAACTTCTTTAGGTTTGGGCCAAAAGAAAACTTGTTTAGGAAAGAATGATGATTTGGATTACAATCATTACGTGTCTTAAGTAAACTGAACATTGTAAACACAAACAAAACAACAATTTGTCTGTTTGACACGGGATCTAGGATCTATGTTAAAACAATCAATGATAAAACCTTCTACTTGGTTTAGCTGGTTGATAACGCCTTTTTTAATAGGCTGATAACATCGGTTCCAGTCTGGAATTAAGCTTTCCGATTATTCCGACCCCACCTTAATGCACCACAGATAGAAACGTGTCCTTGGTCTGCGTTTAACTGTTTGCCTTGTGGCTTGTAAATTAGCCCTTTCAGCCTCTATGGTGTCTTCTGGTGAGCTACATGTGTGTGTGTGTGATGATACACACCGTGTTGCTGTTTATTTATGTATTGTATGTATGTATTTATTTATTTATTCCTATGTCCTGTCTGTTGACGGTTGTTAATACATTGGTGTGAGACATGGAGGAGGGTTTTTAGGGTTATATATTGGGGGGTGGTTAATGGAAAAAGCTAGCTGTGATACTAACTAAGTGTTGCTCTCCTCGTATTGGACGCTGATATAATCTAAGACCACTGTATGTATAACTGCTTGTCGTGAAGATGATCTACGATGTTATGACAATAAAGAATTAACACTATGGTTAAAATCTGCTGTCCAATCTGTTTTTGAAATATTTCATTTTCTATAGTTTTTTGTGATTTTTCGTATATTTTAATTAAGAAGATTGGCATGTTTCTAAACTCATATGTCTAAATGTATTTATCAGAAGAAAAAAATATATTCTAGAGGTTGTACAAAGGTTTACAGATTAAAAATATGCAATATAAAGACATATTAGTCCAATAAACTGCGTGTAAAATGACACACAAAGAGATAGATAACTGCTAATTTAAATACATAAATGTTATATTAATACGTTAATGTGTTATAAATACTCTCTTCACAATTACAGAAGCTGTAAAAAATAAATATATTTGAGATTTTATTGAATAAATGTTTTGTTTTCTTGTGTAATGACGCACCGTGACCGCTAGTGGCGCTGTGGAGCTGTTTTCTCTCACTGCTGTTTCCCTCCTTTTACAAATCAACATGTGGAGGCATTCATGTGCTTCCCAGAAACTCGGAATTTATATCATCAGTGCAGCAAAATGTGACGTCTCGCGCTAAATTAACCCTTTTTGCTGTCAGGAATAATAACAAATGTAACTTTACGACACATACCGTTTAATTCTTATTTTTAATATAAAAAAACTAACTTTAAGACAGATTAAAGTGGAGGGATTATTATTATCTTAATATATGTATGAAATTAGCTTAAATATACACTTTTAAACACGTTGTGATAACTGTATGTATTCCCACCCTCTATTAAATGAAGCCTACTTTGTTAATATGTGAAACACGGTTTATTTTATCCACTTGTTGCGTCGTAAATGTGGATTTGTGATATTTTCGAGGACAAATAAAAGCAGCGACCCGAATGACCCACTTTTCAGACGCGCCACGCATTCACGTCAAGTTTCACAGGAAAGGGTCGAGAAGCACCGGAAGTACTTCCTCCAAAATAAAATATAGTTTATTGATCACAATTTGGGATATATGTATTATTTTTTTGCTGTAGCACAGATAAGACATGTGTATATGTAAATAAACAATATGTATATATATTCTCAGTGAAACATTCCTATATTCAGAGGATTATCTAAACATTATTAAACATACAGAATTAATTAAAATACTGTACTGTAAACATAGTGTGCTATAAATGCATAAAACAAGTGTCTACGTAGCTTTGACTGAATGCATTCTTTTTAAAAAGTGTTTTTTAATTGTTGTCTCTGTTTACTGCGGGACGATTAAAGGAAATCTGACTCCTTCCGTTTTATGTTGAAGGCCTAACCGGAAGTCCTACGTGTTTTTACTCCATCTAGCTTCACGCTGGTTTCCGCGTGTTGATACTGAAGAGGATCCGAAGAGAAACAAGTTTTGTCGCATCGCTAGAGACCCAAATCAGGCCAAAACCAGAGGAAAATGGACATGAAGAAGAGGGTTTCCTTAGAGCTGCGGCACCGGTCGCCCACAGAAGTGAGTACCCGGAGAATGGTGCTGTTTTTCGGGTAGAGGTGTAAACTTTAACCGGTCCGAAAACAGGAGGGATGGCGAGCACATGGCAGGGAGTCTGCAGGGAAAAGTACTCAAATGTGTATTTACTATATGATCCTGGGCTGCAAGCTGCACCAAAGTCTTCAAAACGATTTAATTAGCTGCTTTTTTAACATATTTAATTCTCTTTAAACACACTAGGTGCGCAGATGTTTACCGCCTTGTTTTTATTTCTACGTTTCCACACTTAATGTTCATATTTACACGTTAAATGTGCATGCATATTGTTAAACTGTGTTTAAAAAGTTGATTCAGTGGAAGAAAGCGTGCATGCACCGCATAGTTTAACACTGAGAGGCACATCCGTGTGTCCCGGGTCCGTCTAATACCTGGAGCCGCATGATTTCAGAGTTATAACACGGTGTTTATCTGCGTTGCATAACGTGGTGTTACACAATTTTAACACACAGCATTATTTATTCTTCTCTACGCAATAACTTAAACCCCCATGTTGAAATGAAGTAGCCAAATACCTTAAATATATAATGTATTTAGATTGTTTCTTTTAATACTCGTGTTGAGCAGGAAATGCGTCATTGTTTTTCACACACACTTAAAACGCGGGTAAACACATCAACACGTTATTTTATTAAAACTAAAACACATTTTAAAGTCACTCTTTAAAACGTTTGAGTTGTATAAGTAAGAGCTGAAAGATGTACGTTGTTGATATTGTCGCCTCTCCAAGGATTAGTCAGAGCCCTAACGTGGGTTTATAAAGAGCAATGGAAACTCCGTTCATTCCTACGAGAGTCGCTCAGTGTCGCATGAAGCCCAGAATGTAGCCGCTGTAGATTCAGAATGTAGCCGGATCATGCTTACAGCGCATGCGCATTTCACTTTCCCTTAAGCCCCGCCTCCGATCTCCCGCTCTCTGTCAATCAAATGAATGGAGAGGTAAATGTGTCTGGATTCAGCTTTTAGAGCATTTTACAACTTTTTAGATGTAATGATTAAATCAAGGGGAATACAGGTGTTCGTGCTGGCTATTTTATTTAGCTTTAAAATATATAATACGCTGATTTACAGACGTTTATTACCCCTGTGTAAGTGGATGGGTGAACGTCTTTTTTAGGCCAATATGACGTCACGGGAGTTGTAGTACCACCGTTTGGCCGCTACGCCCATTCATAAAAATCAGCTTCAACGGCCGGAGCTAACATGCTAAGGGCGCGTAGCTCTGCTAAAGAGGCTACTTTCATCCTGTTACTTCGCTATAATCACCTCCATTCTTCACTTAAAACACTATCAATAAGCTAATGTCCTTAAACGGATGTAGTCTGACTCAGTTGTGATGAGATTAGATGGTTTAATAACGAAGAAAATTAGTTAGCAGAGAGCTAGCAGCTAGCCTAGTCACATGTGTGTGGAGTTTATCAACAGTGTGGGCCGGGGTGCGTCCCAACATGCAGCTGAACATGAGTCCTTCACACACACAACAGTCACTTTAACTGGATATTAAACTGTTTAATAATGTTTATACAACACAGTTTGTATTTACAAGGCTGTAGAAACTTAAACATTAAGCAAAAAAGGGCTGGAATAACGCTTTTTTGCAGATTTACTCGTGTTTTTGTGTGCAGCAAGAGTCCTTTAGTCACAACAGCAGAGGATACAGTATTTAGCTTATTTAATTGAGTAAAAGTCCTAAAACCACACTGTAAAGTATTTAAGTGTGATTGGGGAGATGTACGTAAAGTATTAATTGCAGAAAATAATAATAATATACATATTTTGAAGCAAATCTTAAAATGTAAAGAGCCGGATCTGTTTTAAACTATTCACTTCTTATTAATGGCAATTGTTTTTCTGCTACCCACTCATGGTTTGTGTCACTTAAATATAATGTTGCACGGTTAAATATATACCAAATACTCATAATTTAAGAGTTTATCCAAAGTTTGTGTCAAAATCTGAATTTCTGAAGCAAAATAGTAGAAATTGCTGCCAAAATGCAGTCGTGTAGAAGAATAAAGTAGTGTAATGTGCCGAGTTACTTTCCACCTCTGCACAACGCTCCTATAAGTGGATATAAAATGCTTTAATTAAACTTATAAGACACAGTTTGTATTTATAAGGCTTAGCAAAAAAGTGCTAAAAATGACATGTTTTTGTAGATTTACTAATGTTTTTTAATGTAAAGGAGTCCTTCCCACATTGAGTAAGTTCTCATATACTGTACTTAGCTTTTCATATCAATAACCGTACATGTTTGTTACTTATAGATCACATGAAAATCACTTATCAGTCGTGAAATCAGGATTATTTATTTTTAAAAACAGTGAAAATAAAAGCATAATGTTTGTTTAACTCTGAGGTCTAAGCCCTGTTTGGCTCGCCTGTTTTTTGGGGGGGGAAATGCTTTTAAAACCTGAACCCTTTGCTGCACAATCAAGTTATATAAGTGTGTGTTTTCATAAGAAGCTAAGCTATCAGCATATGTAGGCTAGAGGGATTTCACATTACTGTAAAAATAGTTATGAGACCGTAAGTACAAAAGAAAAAACAAGACGCAAATGTTATCACTCGGAAATGTGTTCATGAAAATAATGATTTAAAGTCTTGGTGACCCTGGGGGAAAAGAAAATATGTTAACGCACCAAAATCAATGTCAAGAAGGTTAGTTGTGTTAGTCCATTTAAATCTTAGGAACCACAGACTGTATTGTGCTCCTTGTAGCTTCTTATATTTCTTTGCTTATCAGACTACACCGAGTCTTTGAACGCATCGTGATACCGTTGTAATTTACCCGTCTTTTCTCTCTCCCTCAGGTCCAGGAGCTGGTTCTGGATAACTGTCGCTCCGGAGAGGGAAAGATCGAGGGAATCACGGAAGAGTTCTCGAACCTGGAGCTGCTGAGCCTCATCAACGTGGGCCTGACGAGCGTCGCAGACATCCCCAAACTGGACAAACTCAAAAAGGTGAGCCAATCAAACGCACCCTCGAGTCGAAAAAAAACACACCTCGAGTCTTTCAGAGCGGATTTTAAAGTGCTTTACGTCACCTGGGACCGACAAACAAGGACACTCGGATCCTCCCATTGGATCTTAGAACAGCAAACTCCATTGGAGATTTTAAAAGTAAATTAAAAACCTTTCTTTTTTTAATTTAGAGATTTTCGTCTCTTAATGTTTTTAATGGCTAAAAAAGAGGATTTCTTTTCATCGAAACGCCACAAAAACGTCATGTTTTCATGCGATGTTCTTTGAGACGAATGGATCAACACTGTTTGCATTGAATGACTTCTATGTGCCGTCTCCAACAGTGAACACATGTTAGTTTCCCTCCATCAGTAAATAGTAATAATACATTAAAAAAGTGCTTTTCCCAGTTCTTCTTAAAGCTTTTTCTTTTGTTGAAATATTACTAAAGTGAATTGACTAATTGGTTATAAATGTTGTTGTTTTTAAACACACTATTGTCTGCACTCCAGCTGTTTTGTCTCTTTTTATGTTTACATCGAAAGCAGTAAACACCCCAGAGTCATATCCTGTGTTTGTCTTCACACACGTTGTCAATAAAGCTTAGACTAATTGCTCCTCTGCAGATTTCCCCCGTTAAATGTTAAAGTGATGCCAGAAACCAATATTTCTGTTCCTCAAACACGGTATAATGACTCCAGAAATCTGAGTATCAAACAGAGCGTCAGGCGGCAGAGACTGCTTTGTTTTTACGGAGCTCCGACGCCACGTTGTTGTTGTTTACGTCCGCGTCGCCATCTTGTATACGGGCGTCATGTTGTTGTTGATATATGTTATAAACAAGATCAGCGCCACAGTACTCATACTGAATTTGGTCGCTCTTTAGATGTGGGAGATATATGATTCACGGGACCTATCGAGTACATTCTCTGATATTAGGTCTGAATGTTACTGTGTTAGACTCACATGAAGAGCTTCCTAAACAAGATCAGCACAGTATTCATACTATATCTGTATAGAAACCCCCTGATGATGTCTTGTTTGTTTGTGTGCAGTGAGCAGTAAATAATAAGTGTTTGTTTGTTTGCAGTTGGAGCTGAGTGACAACAGGATATCAGGAGGTTTGGAGCTGCTGTCCGAGCGACTCGTGAACCTAACGCACCTGAACCTGAGCGGGAACAAGTTCAAAGACATCGGGACACTGGAGCCTCTGGTGGGTGCACTCTCTCTCTTTTACACACACTATAATTCATGGTTATATTGTAGAGATTTCGTGTAAATTCTGTTAAAATAAGTGCTAAATTGTGCTGGATTTCTTTGTAATATTAAAACTTGTCCAAGCGACCACAATTGTTTTCTAAATAATGGAGAAAAACGATCTCCACAGGACTAAACTTTCCCAGTTTCACTGAGTTTTTGTAAAATCATTGAAGGTCCCAGTGTATTCATTCAAGGCTTCATAGTTGCGTTTAGAAATGCAGAATTTAATGTTTTTGCCAGAATCTTTTTAATTCAAACTGTACATTTTTGGTGAAATTCTAAACCAGATGTGTAGAATAACACCAAATGTTCCTATCTTTGCTTTTTGCTGATTTTTAATGAGAAATATGGGAATAAGGATGTTTGTTTGTAGCTTTATTCATAAAGCACCTTTCAAACAGAACACATTAAACACACAGAATGAAATCAATACAAAAAAACAGGAACGCTTCAGGGTTTCATTTCCCTCCTCGTGGCCTTATTTTTCCTTGTAATTAAATGAATTTGTCTAATATTCACTGAATTGTATTCGCTTCACTGTTGGTCTCAGTGGAGTCGTTCACGGCTTCACAGCTGCTCAGAGAAGTGCAGAATTTAATGTTTTTTACAGAATGTGATGAAAACAAACGCGTTATTATTCGTGAATTCTTTTTTTACAAGAAAAGTAGAATAAAACGTTTTATGATCAGATTTCACTGTCTTTTGTGATGCATTCAGGGACCGTCGGAAATGTAAATCTTATTTAGATTTAATGTGCAATTAGGATATTTGTTTTTGAGCAGGTACACAACAGAAAAAACATAAATATATACAGCAGGATAAGGAAATAAAACGTTTTATGATCAGATTTCACTGTCTTAGCCTTTTGTGATGCATTCAGGGACACTCTTTACACAATGTAAATACTATTTAGATTTATAGTCAAAGGTGGATATTTGTTTTTAGAACAGATATATATATATATATCTGTTGGATATATATATATATATAAAGCAGCATAAGGAAACGTACAGATACTTCATCCTGCCACCGACCATAATTTAAACAGACGGTTGTTTTTAGTTTTAAATCAGATATTTAAGTTTGAATAGTAACGTTGTATTTTCTGTGTGCAGTTATTTAATGTTTTCTACAGAATATCACTAGAACAAAACGTTAATTTTGAACAAGACAAGTTTCAAATTCCACTGTCTTCGACTTTTGTGAGGCTTTCAGGGACCGTCAGAAATGTAAACACTGTTTAGATCTAATGTCCAATTAGGATATTAATTTTTACAACGGGTAAACAACAGATAGAAACATAAATATATGAAGCAACAGACTTAAATATGGAAACTCAGGAACTGCATCCTGCCAACCTGACCCTCATTTAAACAGACGGTTGTCTTTAGTTTTGAATCAGGTAAAAGTAAGTTTAATAAAAACGCCGTGTTTTCTTTCTTTCTGCAGAAAAAGCTCCCGCAGCTGAAGAGCCTGGACCTGTTTAACTGCGAGGTCACGAACCTGGCGGACTACAGAGACTCCATCTTTAAGCTCCTCCCACAACTCACCTACCTGGACGGGTACGACATCGACGACTGCGAGGCGTCCGACTCCGACGGAGAAGTGGTCGACGAGGAAGACGAGGAAGGTTTGGGTAAAAAGAAATCCTTCATTTGAATTCCTGTGATTATTGGGCAGCTTTTTGTCCTGTGTTGTAAATCAAGCGCCTCTTTAAATCCTCGTGTTAAATATATTACGTTTTGATTCTGCCCTACAGCGTATTTAATCACATTTATTTGTAGATTATTGAACATTTAATTTGACTTTTTATTATTTTGTTTTATAGAAATTCGTGGCTTTTTTTACTACGAAATATTTCATCTATTTTAATGTATTAAAAGCTTTGAATCTAAGTCTGTGTAAACTATGTAATTAATCACATTTAATTTGTAGTAATGTGTAGTTTTCAGTCGGTTGTGACAAATATAATCCAATACATTTTGAGGCTAATTAATTTGTATATATTGTATATTAATGTTGTGTTCTTGGTGGAAGTGAACTTAATTAACCTTATTTATGTGGATTTAATTCATATTTCACAAGTTATTTAAATGTCATTGAATCAGTATTCATTTGTATTTAATATATATTCATTATAATTGAGCAGCCTTATTTAAAGTGGTCTCACAATGGAATGAAAAGGAGATTTATGAACAGAGTTAGACGTCGCTCACACTTCCTGTTTGTGTCTCAGAGGGCGAGTCGGAGGACTTTGATGAAGAGGAGGAGGAAGACGAAGAGGATGTCGCTGTCGCTGAGGAAGTAGACAGCGACGACGACAGCGACGAGGTGAGGCTCAACGAGCTTTATTTGAATATATTTACCATCGATCAGCCTTACTTTAAGACTTGTATTTAGGTACGGTCTACCTGTTTGTATTTACCTGTTTGTATTTACCTGTTTGTATTTACTTGTTTGTTTTCTTATTGGTTATTGGTGTGCGCCTTTCGACACAATAAGGTGGTCTACTTTTTGTACTTAAATCTGCTTTAACGACGTAAATGATAACTGATTTCTTCCTGGAGTATTCTTCATAGTTATTTTATATGTTTGTACTCTGACTTAATACTTACTTTCCTACATATAGAGACGTGGTCTTTGTCCCATGACGGTGTTCCTAAAATAAGAAGCAAGCGCTATAAATCAGCTTTTATCGCTCCATAGGTTCAGAAAGAATAAACGCATGTTAGCAGAAATGTGTTTAATATTTATTATTAAAAGCTATTAAACGTAGCTTGCATTAAAACAGTTATTCTGCAGACATGTGTTTACTTATTTTATTTAAGAGTTTAAATGTATATTTTTTAATCGGAGAGTTTGAGGGGTTGAATCTGAATGGGGGGAATTTACCCCGTGGCATTCTGGGATATGAAGTCTTTAACACCAAACTCTCTGCAGGACGGAGAGGTGAACGGAGACGTTGACAGCGAGGACGACGACGACGATGAAGATGATGACGATAGTGGTGGTGAGTAACAAATGCTTTTAGAAACCAACATTAAAGGAGGGGGGGGGGGGGGGCTTTTAACAGAGAGCATTATTTATTATGTCGGGTTAGGGTCGCTCCTCTGGTTAGTGACGAGGAAGAAAGCTCTTTCAGTGAAGGAGGGGGAGCAAAAAGAAGTAGAAAATGAAGTAGAAAATGTAAGAAATCAATAAAAAATCTGGGAAAGAGAATCTGGGAAAAGTGTAAATATATTTAATTAAGAAAACAAAATGGAAATAAAAATATTTTAAAAAATAAATAAAATTATGGGGAAAGTAAATAAAAAAATAAATGCAAAATAAATAAAAAATAAGGAAATAATTTGAATACAGGTAAAGGAAAAACAAATTAACAAAAAATAAAAATAATCAAGGAGAAATATAAACAAAAATCAGAGAAAATGTTTTTAAAAACAAATAAAATTAGGGGAAAAGTAAATTAATGCAAACCAAAAAAGGGAATGGAAAGATAGAAATAAATAAGTGACGCACGATGAGAGGAACAAAATGAAGGGGGAAATAATAAATTCCTGATCTGTGTTTGAGAATTAAAAAACGTTTCTAACTCGAATCTTTTCTGCAGACGAAGACTCGTCTCCGGCTAAAGGAGAGAAGAGGAAGAGAGAGCCTGAAGCCGAGGAGGACGAAGAGGAGGAAGATGATGATTAAGGACCCTGAAAAGACCCCAAAAAAACCTCTGACCTCTGGCCCGGTGACCCTTCCCCCCTCCATGACCTCCCCCTCCCCCCCCGGGGTGTGTCCCATTTCCCACGCCCTCGTTATCCTGCAGACCGAAACTCCGTTAATTCATCAAAACGACCTCTTTCTCCTTTTCTGATTTTGCAAACAAAGTTTGTCAGGATTCACAAACTTCAGGTTTTTTAATTCCTGCTATCATCAGATCTCTAAATATTCCTTTACAGCTCAAACAAATGTATTTTTATGCACATTTCTGAGTTTCAAATTCACAAAACAAACCGAAAATCTACCTGGAGATCATGTTTTTCATCGAGTTAATATCCGATTTCTATCTCGTTTCAGTGTTTTGTCCATAACATTAGAAGGGCGTGTTATTCGCCCTCAGAAGAACTTAAACGTCATATTTTATAAACCAAAACATGATATTATCCTTTAGGAGACAGCAGAAATTCTCACATTTATGACGCTAGAAACTGAGGATTTGGGCATTTCTGTTTGGAGAATGACTGAAATGACAGAAAGAGTTCATTAAGCAACAACAAGCGTTCATTTGTGTTCAAATTAGGCTTTTTGTGAATTTCCTCACATTTAAAACTCAAAACGTGCCATTTCTCTGCATCAGTAGGGGCTGATTGGGGCATTTATTACACAGAACCAGATTTATTTGTGCGTTTCAGGTGTTATTGTTCCTGAAAACACAGTGAGGGCAAATAATGTGGACATTTCAAACTGTAAAGTCCCGCTGCGTTAACAAGTGGAAGCGTCATCCTTTTTCAGGAAAAACAGCAGAAAAACACATTTTTTCTTGACTTTTTTTCTGTGATCTAAACATGAGCTTCGGTTCCCTTCTTATTTCCTAGATCATAAATATCTATCATGTCACAAAAGTTGTAAAAATCTCCTTTTTTTATTTGTGTATTTTTTTTTGTCAAAATCAATAATTTCGTGCAGAAAAAGCTTTAATTCTGTGGACGCCAAATCCCTCTTTCCTCCGTATTTTCTCCCCCTTCCTAAAAAACCCTCCCTCCTCTTCCTCCTCCTCCTCTTCCTCCCCCGAGGCCGAGTCGCTCAGGGCAAACTGTGTTCTCTCTTTTTTGCCAACAGAGCTTTTTAAAAGAAATATTTTTTCAGAGAAATTGTTTTTTTGTTTAATTTTTCGTATGGTTGTCTGGGGACACTCTCTTTGTCTCTCCCCCCCCCCCCATCTTCCTCTTCTTCATCTCTCCCCCAATTTATGCCTCCTCTTCCTCCGTCGAGAGATCCTTGACACTTACACTGACTAGTTGACGTGTTTTCTTTTTTTTTTTTTACTTTCTGTAAGTTAAAGGAAAAACAAACAAAAAAAAAACACACAAAAAGGACTTTGTAAATAAAATCTTAACATTTTGCTCCTGGCGTCTCCTCTCGTGCGTTTTGTCTCTAACGTCATTTCCACAGGTTTCTGCTTCAAAATGTTTGCTTTTAGACATTTTGTAAGAAGGTTTGCAGTACAGATATTTAAAAAAATCCGTGTCCTTACATAGTTTGTCCACCAGAGGGCGACAAAATGTTTTTTTCAGATATTGGTATTATAACAATATTTTGTAGACTTCACGTAGTTAACATCGCGATGTTAAATGAATGGTTATTTCTAAAATACATCTCTGAGACATTAGGGGAAAATATAAATATATAGTCATTAAAACGAGTTGCAGTTACATAGTTTGTCCACCAGATGGCGATGACACTTCTTTCAGAAACTGGTATAAATACTTTTTGTAGAAATGTTTCACGTACGTTGACATTGCGATAGTTAGTCTGAGCGAAGTTCTTAATTCTCAGTATCTTTCTACCTATGCTTAAAATGTGAATTCTAAAATGCATCCGAGTACAATATCCTCCACCAGAGGGCGAAATCATTTAAAATAAAATGTTTTAATATTGTATTCTAATCCAGGGTTATTGTGCACAGAAGATTATACATTAAACATTAGTATTTTTAGAGCTAAGGATTATTCATTATTATGGTATTTATGTTCAAATGTGCTAAAAGAGCTAAATAGTTGTATTTGTCCGATTGTTTCTCACGGTCAACTTTTATATTTTCACTCTTTAGTTCAATTTTATCTTTTTTTTATAATTGTTTATTTTCTATTCTTTTTATTTCTAATGATGTGAAATACTTTGGTTGAAATGCTACTTCAAGAATATATTATCTTAGAAGGGCTAAACAATTATAACCAGGTTAAAATGTTTGTGTTTTTCAGTTTATTTGTTGTAAATGTTGATTTGTTTGTTGGTTCAGAAAGTCGCCCTCAGGTTGTTTCTGGTGTTTCTGATGTCCAGCTCCAGCTGAGAGATCCTCACCTGTACAGGTACAACAAAACATAACTATGTTAAAATCAACTCTGAGATGTAGAACAAGTGATTTAAAGAATGGGAAACAGACAATAATATTAGATGCTCAAAGAAGAAGTGAAGAACTTGGACCATGAAAGATGATCATTTGAGGATGAATTACTCAATAACCAACCGTACGTTTCTGTACGATAACTTTTAGGGCCTTTTTGATGCTTATAGTTTCACTGAAAATAACCTATTTTGTCCCCAAGGCTCCAAACACTTCAGTAAGACAACATTTTTTATTATTTTAGAGAATAACACATTTTAGCCTCCTTCTCTGTCCTAACTCACATCTTTCTCGTTCAGTTTGTCCCTCAGACCTCTGATCTCGTCCTGCTGTCTGTAGAAAGCTTGCAGGAGCTGAAATAAATAAAAACACCTTTCTTAGCAGGAAGATAAAACATTTTTCACGCCGGATATTCTCCTGTTTTCTGATGTATTCCCACCTCGTTCTCGGTGTTCGGCGGCGGTTTCTCTGCAGGCTCGCAGCAGTGCGGCGTGAAGAAGTTCGTCAACAGCGTCTCGTCCGGCTGCCAACCCGAAAGATCGCTCACTTTTCGGGGATATTTGGCGTCCTGATAGGAGAGCTGCTCCTCCAGGAAAGCCTCAAAGAAGAGATTCAGGAAAAACGCAAACTAGGTGACAGAATAACGGCCATTTCCCCTTCATCCTCAAATCGGCTGTAAATATGATATTTTAAAGGTCTATTATGCAGGAATTGTCAGGTTTCGTTAACATAGCTTCTGAAGTTGACCACAGCCCAATAATGCTAAAAGTGAACCACCTGTGCAGCATGATCAATAATTATAAAACATAGCCTATAATATATATTATTCTGAAATGGACCAATCTGCACAATGACTACTTTTACTGTTGATACTTTAAATTTGATGATAATACTTTTCTACTTTTACTTGAGGAACATTTTGAATGCAGGACTTTTACTGTAACAGAGTATTCCTACACTCTGGTACTTCTACTTTTACTCAAGTACAAGATCTGAGTACTTCTACTTTTACTCAAGATCCGAGTACTTCTCCCACTTCTGGGGTTTTGTCTACTTGCCGTTTCTGCGATTTTTGGACAATGGTGTACATTTTAAAGCTTCTCATTGGTTGCATTTGAAGATCCAACGTGCGCCAGGTGGAATTACAACTTCATTGTCAGTCAAGTGATGCCATTCTGCCCGAAAAACACTTATTTTGAGCTACTTCAACTACCCTAAACCCTTCTCTAAACTACTGTTTCATGATTGATTTTGACTACCTCTTCCATAAAGTCATTATTCTCAGGTCTCTGTGGATCCATCTTCTCAGCAGGGGTTTCTGGGTAAGGGTTGGAAACTCCTATCCCCGGTTTCAGGGACATCAGCACTGGACCTGAAGAGAGAGAAACAAGAGGTGATTGATCACATGTATGTCAGCCATTTTGGCTCCAAAGGGATGAGTTACTGACTTCTGTTGATCCCCGACAGCCACTCCCGAGCCGTCATGGCCGCCTGGTTTCCTGCCGTCATCGGGTACAGATCCGCTTGGAAAATACCAGACTGGAACAGAGGTGGGAAGGAGTGGAGTACAAATACTTTGTTACTGTACTTGAGTACATTTTTCTGTTATCAGTACTTTACTCCACTACTTTTTTTTCTGACGACTTTTTACTTTGACTTCTTACATTTTGAATACAAATACCTGTACTTTCTACTTCTTACATTTTGAATACAAATACCTGTACTTTCTACTTCTTACATTTTGAACCCAAATACCTGTACTTTCTACTTCTTACATGTTGAACCCAAATACCTGTACTTTCTACTTCTTACATGTTGAACCCAAATACCTGTACTTTCTACTTCTTACATGTTGAACCCAAATACCTGTACTTTCTACTTCTTACATGTTGAACACAAATACCTGTACTTTCTACTTCTTACATTTTGAATACAAATACCTGTACTTTCTACTTCTTACATGTTGAACACAAATACCTGTACTTTCTACTTCTTACATGTTGAACACAAATACCTGTACTTTCTACTTCTTACATTTTGAACACAAATACCTGTACTTTCTACTTCTTCCATTTTCCAAACAGGCTGGTTCCTTTAGTCTGAATGTGTGTTTGGTGGCGTGATCATTATTATTTAGAGTCATTGCGTGCCTATTGATTTGAACACGATCCGTGTATCCATCATTTCCTGGTCTTCTCTAAAGAAGAGGGACCAATGAAAACGTTGTCATGTTGCCGTTGTTCAGCATGGAAACATTCATTAGCTAACAATGACATTATTGTTCTATTAATATAAAGGGAGGTCAGGTACTCTTTAAAACAGCTGCTAATTATGGGTACTTTTTACTTAAGTACATTTCAAAGCCCATACTTCTTTATTTTTACTTGAAGTTTAGTCAGTATTTCTACTTTTACCAGAGTATTTTTAAACACGAGTATCTGTACTTCTACTTGTGTGTGTGTGTGTGTGTGAGCTTTTTTGTCTTAATGGTCGGTAAATGCCATGTAAACGTTTGACGCTAACCTCTTTCCGCGGTACGATCATGGACAGTGGCTCCACCAAGTCTTTGATGGAGATCAGACGGTAAAATCTGAAAACTTCGCAGGCGCTAACGTCCAGTCCGCGCTTTGGCATCACGCCTATAGTGACAGTTTATCGTTAAACATCGGGAAACAGCTAGCACACGAAAGCTAGCTAAAGGTATTTATTGTATAAGTAACAAGTAGAACATGGTGATCTTGATAACATTCAGTATTGGTATAGATAACCAAGTTGGACTGCCTAAAATGTGTGTCTTCGTTAACCGTTTGGGTTCGTTTTAAATACACATTTCACCTCTCTTTATTGCTAATTTTGTAGAAATGGGTTTGTACAGTTGGCTTTTTCTACAGAATAAGTACAGTGAAACTCGCTAAGTTGGTTAATTTCCAAACTAAGTGTTTGTGCTGCTGCTTTACTTGGTATTTTATTCTGAATACCATATTCTACAGCTAGCTAATGTCGTGTTTTGACAAAATATATCTTGTAAAGCTAACTATATTGGTCTTTTCCTCAAATACGTTTGGCCAAAAGTAAAGTTGTGAAGCTAGCTAAGACATGGTGGAGAGTGTTTTTACAAAATAAGAGTGTATGTTTTTCCTGCAATATCATGTACGATTGGGCGCTAACGTTGGTAGGGTAAGGTTTACGTTCTAGGCTGCAAATATATGTTAAAAGCAACAAAACACTACACTTTTGAATGGGTTGTTGACCTCACCGAGTCCTTTCTGTGGCAGCAGAGACCGGTACTCTGTCAGGAAGCTGATGTAAGGTTTCTCCGTGCTCAGCTCGTAGTACCGGATGTTCCCGTCACCCTGAATAAAGGTATTTAAATTCCCTTTAGGTTCAATTTCCTAAAAACCAGACTGGAACACCATCAATATGCAAGGAGTTCTGGGTAATCTGTGTGTTTTGTAAGACCTTTCCAGCCAGGTAGAGCATGTGTGTGTCCGGATCGTAGAACGGGAACAGGACTCCTGCAGATCCGTCCAGAACTTCTTCGTACAGCGGCTCAGATAAGTCGTCCTAGAAACAAATAAACCTTAATTTAAAGGTCTCCTATCATACAAAAGGCACTTTTTCATGTCTTTTATCCATAAATATGTGTCTCCGGTGTGTCAGGAGACTCACAAAGTGTCAGAAAACAAACCCTATCTCTTTTGCTCCGTACCCACATCTCTAAAAACGGGGTACAACGGAGCTGATCCAGATTTGTGTCCGATATGACGTAATATCTGAAATGTGGGCGGGCTTTACACCCACGGGCCAATCAGAAACGTTGCTGTATCAGAAACAATGCCTGACGTGTTCTGGAAGTAATATGGTCTGTGTTTACATTAGCAAGCATCGCTAACACTCAGAGCTAACCTGTACTGGAGAGAGTATGTGTAAAGAAGCAGGAAATAAGGTACTCACCTTGTGGTAAACCCGCGAGAGAAAGCATTTTAGCTATAATATATGTATGTATAATAGGAGACCTTTAACTAATGAAGCATTGAATAGAATGTAAAGTGTGTGTTTGAGTCTCACGGGGTCCCAGAGGACGATCTGTCGGTGGTTCCAGATCGAACTGCCGGTGGAGAGAAGCATCTTCAGTCCTCCGATAAACAACACCTTACTCGCTCTGTGGGAATTACTCCGGGAAACCTAAAGGTTGGAGAATAACTATCAATATTACCCAGAGGTGGGAAGTAACTAAGTACATTTACTCAAGTACTGTACTTAAGTACAATTGTGAGGTACTTTCCTTGAGTTTTTTCCTTTTATGCTACTTTATACGTCTACTCCAGTACATTTAAAAGAGAAATGATGTCATATTAACTTAAGAGCAAAATTATTGAAATATTTGACAAAAAGTCAACCAGATCTTTGTTTGTACAGCAGTAAAATGTGATGAAACAATATTAGAAATGTCACATATATTAATGTAATGACACACAAAGGCCATTTTATGCACAATGAGTACTTTGTGGAACTGTTGTTCTACATAGTTTATAGTATACAGTATAAATAATCACCCAAATCTGTTTTACATCTTTTAAGCCAACTTTATTCTGACTTATTACAACACATTTGACTCTTTATGGTCAATTTACCTAATTTACACAAAATTAAACCTCATTTCTGAGATAAAAAAGGTATAAATGTTGACTATATTGGTACTTTTACTCAAGTGAAGCATCTGAATACTTCTTCCACCACTGGTATTACCACAAAATGAGCATTTCTGAAACACACCTGCAGATGGCAACACATCCTTTACTCAAGTAGAAGTACAGATACTGGTGTTTAAAAATACTCTGGTAAAAGTAGAAGTACTGACTAAACTTCTTTACTCAAGTAAAAGTAAAGAGGCTTTGAAATGTACTTCAGTAAAAAGTACCCATAACTAGCAGCTGTTTTAAAGAGTACCTGACCTCCCTTTATATTAATAGAACAATAATGTCATTGTTAGCTAATGAATGTTTCCATGCTGAACAACGGCAACATGACAACGTTTTCATTGGTCCCTCTTCTTTAGAGAAGACCAGGAAATGATGGATACACGGATCGTGTTCAAATCAATAGGCACGCAATGACTCTAAATAATAATGATCACGCCACCAAACACACATTCAAACTAAAGGAACCAGCCTGTTTGGAAAATGGAAGAAGTAGAAAGTACAGGTATTTGGGTTCAACATGTAAGAAGTAGAAAGTACAGGTATTTGGGTTCAACATGTAAGAAGTAGAAAGTACAGGTATTTGGGTTCAAAATGTAAGAAGTCAAAGTAAAAAGTCGTCAGAAAAATAAGTAGTAAAGTACTGATACCAGGAAAATATACTTAAGTACAGTAACAAAGTATTTGGACTCCACTACTTCCCACCACTGCGTACCTGTAGGATCTTCCCTGTTCGAGGGTCCAGGACTCGAACCCGTCGGTCTTTGGATGTGACGGCCAGCCGGCTGCCGTCAGAGTTGAAGCTGACGGACAGCAGCAGAGCGTCAGACGGGTATCGATGGTGAACCGGAGACAGAACCACCCGGACCGGATACCTGAGGACCGAACCCGCCTGGGAAACATCCCAGAGGAGGACCTGGGGAAACAGAGGCAAAATCAGGGCTGTTTGGTCCAAAAAACACCCGATTTGTAAGTGTTTAAAGGTTTCATATCATGCAAAATGCACTTTTTGATGTATTTTATACAGATGTGTCCCCGGTGTGTCAGGGAACTCACAAAGTGTCAGAAAAGAAAACCCTCTCTCTTTTCCTCCGTACCCACATCTCTAAAAACGGGGGAACAACGGAGCTGATCCAGATTTGCGTCCGATACGACGTAATATCTGAAATGTGGGCGGGCTTTACACCCACGGCCCAATCAGAAACGTTGCTATCAGAAACAATGCGCAAAGTTTTGGACGTAATATGGTCTTTGTTTACATTAGCAAGCATCGCTAACACTCAGTGCTAACCTGTACTGGAGAGAGTATGTGTGTGAAGAAGCAGGAAATAAAAAGGAACTCACCTTGTGGTAAACCTGAGAGACAAAAAGAGTTTGAGCTCCATACTGTTTCAGAAATAATCGTTGATGTGTTTTGGAACATATTATGGCGTTTAATCACGGCAGCATTTAGCTGAGTTTCTGCTGGCAGATTTTTTTTTTTAAAGCTTTAGACCCAGAATCATCACTTTAGTAACAGGACTGAAATAGAGGGGTTTGAGGCTAGAATTATCTGTTTGGTATTTTGAGCAAAACACTTCATAGACATGTTATTTATATATCTAAGACCTATAATATATGCCTAAAAATAGTATAATAGGAGACCTTTTTAGATTTTCTAATTTGTAAGATTAACCTTGGTTTATAATATATCGGCAAATCGGGATCCTGACCTTGTAGTCGTAGGCGGAGCTTAGCAGCAGGTTCTCCGCTATTGGATGCCACTCGATAAGCCCCACCCTCCTGGAGTGACCAATCAGAGTCTTCCTGGCCGTGGTGAGGTTCTGCTGGACGCCGCACACCGGGACATCCCAGATCTTCACCTGAACACACAGTACTCTCACTAAAGTTGTTGGGAAAATACTGAATGTCCTCTGTCCAATATCAGAGTAACATGATAACAAAGGTATCCCAACTGTAGCTGTGTGCATGACAGGATGTATGATTACCTAGAAGAGCATCAGGACTGTTTTAGGCATATGATAGCTATGTGATTAACATGATGATTCAGCCTCTATGGAGATAGACATATGACAAGCATGATCATTTCTGACGTGGAGCTAATCTGAACTAAACATTGAATACTGCTTTCTATTCCTCCATCTTGTGACTGTGTAACTCCCTCTCTTGTATATCAGCATGTGAAGGACACTGTTCAGGAACTAGTTGATGCTCTGTATGTGATGACTACTTCCATTCTGGAGAGGATCAGAAATACATGGATCCTGAGATTGAAGCTCAAGCCGGTGGCAAGTGATATTTTTCAAACAAAAGTACTGCATAAAAGTACAGTTTTGAGGTATGTCTGTAAACACATGCATGTAAACACACAGGTGCTTACGGTGCCGTCCTCCGAACACGAGGCAATGCAGTGATCGTTGAACGGGTTCCACTTCACGTCCAGAACCCGTCCTCTGTGGCCACAGACCCTCGGGTGCTGAGGGTCCACCCGGCCCGTCTGAGAGCAGGGAAACAAAAGAGTAACGCAGGAATGTATAATAATAATAATTCATTACATTTTTTATTAGAGCGCCTTTTCAAGTGCTCAAAGCGCTTTACATTACATATTTCACATATTGGACATGTAACAGTAAATACTGTGGACTATATCATATTCATAACTTACTGTGTGCGTTCTGTTTGTATCAACACATATTTTTACTTATTTTTGTCTAATATTTTATCTTTTCAACACAATGCTCACGTGGTGGAGGGGCAGCACCAGGAAGGCCCCGCCCCCTTCGCACTCCGTCACCACGGCGATGAAGCAGGGATTGGCTGAGCAGTAGTGGTTGTCATGGACACCGCGTGTGATTGGCACCCCGTCGTAGCTGTGCTCCTTATTGGACGGCTTCCCGAAAACGTGACGAAACTTTGAGCATCGGAAAGACGAGCGCCACGACATCTGGAGGGGGAGAGGTTTGGAAAACTTTAGTGTGTGTGGTGTGTGTGTGTGTGTGTGTGTGTGTGTGTGTGTGGGTGTGTGGGTGTGTGTGTGTGTGGTGTGTGTGTGTGTGTGTGTGGAACTTGGACAGTTTTATTATCTGGTCTCATGAATAATCCAATCAGCTGTCTTTCATAATCTTATCAATAATGAATCAATTTCTTCAATAACTTCTTAATCATTCACACACACACACACACACACACTGTTAAATCCTGCGTTGAGAACAGTTTGTCCGTGTTATTAAATATTTATCGGCATACACACTTTTCTGTTGTTACAAAGTCCTCCTGACTTTTGACCTTTACAAGAGATCAGCTTACTGCGGCGGGAAAAAACACACATTTCCACTTTAAATACCCTCCGAAATTATGAAATATAACACAGAAAACCACTAAATACCTGCTATGATGTCCCAGTAAGTTCAGCATCAAATTCACGGACTTGTATAAAGTATGTTATGTTTTATTACCCTGCCTTTAACACCGGATCTTATGGTGATTTTCCACTGCAGGACCTAGCACGGCTTAGTACGGTATGGTTAGGCCTTGTTAGGCCAGGCTCACTTTATGCTGCGTTTCCATTACAGTTTAGTAGCTGGGGCAGTAACTATAGTAACGTAGTGTAGGCGGAGCGATCGGCTGTTCGGCGGGCGGAGCGATACCGCGTAAAACTGCCGTGACGTCATCTTCAATGCGAACCACAGACACACACACACACACACACACACACACACACACACTCTAAAGTAGTTAGCTGTTAGCACTCAGAGCTCACAGCTCCTCATATCTGCTCAGAAACTAGACAAAAGTTAAACATGTACAAACCACAGACTGTCTGTGTCATGGCGAATACAGTCGCTGGTTTATTTATGTCTGTAGGCCGTTGTTGTGAGTGTGGACGGTCGGAGCATATACAACGTTAGCTTAGCCGATCTCCATTCAGAAAACACGCATTTTAAAAGGTTCTTCGCCTGCCGTCTGTCTGCAGACTTGTCAAAGCATTAATTCATGGTTTTTACTAACCGGTATCAGTATGTTGTTACTTCGGCATCATTTTGAAACGTGTATTACGATTAAATCACGGTCAAATATGTTCATCTTGTTGTAGTTGTAGCCCCCTTGCCAGCGATTCTCTCACTGGTTTAGCATATTCAGCCCGGTTGTTGGCCCGATAGAACCACGATTTTGGAGGGCCAGAAAAACTGTGAAAAAGTAGCCCTGAGCCGGAACTACGCCTAGTGGAAAAGCAAAAAAAAGTGATGTGCAACGTGTTGCAGTGGAAAAGCGACAATGGTGACATCACTACGCAACACCTGCGCTCCTATTGGCTAGTGCTCCAACACATTGTACGTGATAGGCTAAGGGGCGGGACATCTCTAAGTGGTTGACCAATCACAACAGAGCCGGCCAGCTAACCAATCAGAGCAGACTGAGCCAAACCTTCATCTTGATATTTTGTTTTAGTCACAATTTCTTTTTTTTTTCAATTTAAAATGACATAACTGATAACTTTGGCCCAGGTTCAAGCATATAGTAACTTAGTATTTTACATGAATTGCATTATCGTAGATGTATTCTTTTGTAGGGGGGCCACAGGGGAGCACTGGCCCCTGTTGGCCCCCTAGAACCGCACATGACTCTTACTAAAGTACTGCATAAAAGGACAGTTTTGAGGTACTTTTACGCAGAGATGGCAAAAGTAAACACATCCTTTACTCAAGTAGAAGTACAGATACTCGTGGGCTCTGGTTTCAGACAGAGGGTGAAAAGAGGTGCTGCAGCACAGGCAGTATGAGAACAATAGCTTTTTGAACATTAAAGCATGGAGACATGTCACAGTAGAGACACTAAATACAAAATACATCATAAAATCCCCTCAGAAACTTTAAAGCTACATGGAAATGTCATTTTGTTGATTTTAATTATTTGTATCATTTTAAAACGCAGCTGTTTGTATCTGTTGGAGTAAAGTTCAAATGTCAAAAATTAAATTGAATTTAAAATGTGGGGAATAAAATAGAAATATTGAGTAAAAGTCAAGAATCAATGTGAAGTGTGGAGAATAGAGTCAGAGACATTTTGAGAATAAATTGATAGAAATGTTAAAGATGAATGTGAGAATCTTTCACAGGGAATGACTTAGAAATCTACCATAAAGTTGAAGTGTTGAGATAACATTTTCCCTGCAAAACTTCGCTAACTGTCAACATGTAAACATCGTTTTTCCCGACCTTCTTATAGAAATAAATAAAATGTAGATTAATATAAATATAAGAATGTCGACTTACCTCAGATACAGTCATGTAGGACTCACTGACTTCTCCTCCTGCAGACAAACTGTTAATATATTTTCAAGATGGTAGTGAAAGAGCTACGGCTGAGTCCTGACTTCTGACAGCTGTGTGTGTGTGTGTGTGTGTGTGTGTGTGTGTGTGTGTGTGTGTGTGTGTGTGTGTGTGTGTGTGTGTGTGTGTGTGTGTGTGTGTGTGTGTGTGTGTGTGTGTGTGTGTGTGTGTGTGTGTGTGTGTGTGTGTGTGTGTGTGTGTGTGTGTGTGTGTGTGTGTGTGTGTGTGTGTGTGTGTGTGTGTGTGTGTGTGTGTGTGATCCTTGACGTCTCGCCTCAACTTCCAAATTAGCTTAGCTGTTTATGCACGGCTGCACGCGCACAAACAAAACTTTAAATCCGATACTGCTGCACACACACACACACACACACACACACACACACAGTATTCCACTTCAAATGACCATCACAATTCCTTTACAATACTAACTTGATTTTTGTCCTTAATGCAGATAAAAAGTAGTTCTTAATGAACAGAACTCTTTGATTTTTATGTATTTAAACATAAGATTTGCCATTTTCTGCCACTAGGGGGCTCTCAATCAAACATTAACAAAAGACGAAGATTGCTGTGGGGTGAGGTAGCGTTGGATCATGGGAGTTGTAGTCTTTAGCTTGTTGCCTCTGATTAAAGGTAACATCAGGAAATAAAGCAGTCTCAAGACGTCCAGTAGAGTGTGATGGGCCGATCAACATAAAGTGCCTTGGTAGCGGTGATCTGAATAATATTTCTGTTTTGTGCCATTGATTTGACTAAAATGACTAAATAATTAGACATTCTCCATCTCCCTCTTAATATATGCAAAGCACACCTTTTCTTTAAAGCTATGATTAGCGAAATTTAATTGACCAAATAAATCAAAAACAATTCGGATTTGTATTGATTTTATTTTTCCACTAGATGTCGGAAGTGGAGATTTTAAAGCTCTCTGAGACGCATTTGATTTTTTTTTTTGGATTTTTACATGATTTCATTCATATTGTCGGGTTACAATTCTTTCAAACATTACATTTAATTACAAAATATTAGATGGTTAGATTTTCAAATACATATTTAATGTGATTTCAACATGTGGCATCCAATTAATTTAACTATGGTCGGGTTAAGGCCACCCAAACTACCTAGATACCTACAATTTCACTGTTATGAGACAGGAAATGCATCCATATCTTTTTATTCTGGCACTTGCCATTGGTATCGTCCAGTAGGATTGTACTAGCCTAGCTTTAAATCAGGTATTAGCCAAACAGTAAAGAAAAAAATGTACGAACATATCAGACAAGAGGTTAAAGAAGTAGCTGATGACTTGGTTTGGTGTTCGGAAATGTTATTTTCGGATTCAGAAATGTCAGGAATGAGGGCCGTTGGTGTCCGGTTGGTTGTGTTGGTTTGGGGTTCAGAAGTTGCAGGAATAGTTGGGGTTGATGTTGTAGTGGTGGAGTTAGTTTTGGGTTCAGAAGTAGCAGGAATAGTTGGGGTTGATGTTGTAGTGGTGAGTTAGTTCTGGTTTGGGAAGTTGTTCCGGTTGGTGTTTCTGTAGTTGTAGGTTTAGTGGCAAAACTGGGGACAGCAGCGGTTAAAGGAATTCTTGTTGTGCTAGCTAATGGCCAGATGTAGTGGCATTTTGAGAAGTAGCAGGAACTGTTGTATGCAAATTACCACCACCTCCTCCACCTCCTCCTAAACCACCTCCTCCACCACCACCACCTCCTCCACCTCCTCCTAAAGCACCACCCCCTAAAGCACCACGCCCTAAAGCACCAATTCCTAAAGCTCCAATTCCTATACCACCTCCTACAGCACCTCCTCCTAAACCACCACCTCCTACAGCACCTCCTCCTAAACCACCACCTCCTAAAGCACCTCCTCCTAAACCACCACCTCCTAAAGCACCTCCCTCTCCACCATCTCCTCCTTCACCACCCTTGTTATCATCAGGATTGTCTTTATTTTTCTTTATAGTTGTTGTCGTTGTTGTTGTTGTTGTTGTCGTTGTTGTTGTTGTGGTGGCGGTGGTGGTGGTTGTTGTTGTGGTTGTTGGGACTGTTGTTGTTTTGTCTCTAGTTGTAGATAAAGTGGTGCTCAAGGTGGTCGAGACGGTGGGAGAGGGAAAGCTAGTTGTGGTAGTGGGAGGGGCAGATGTGGTTGAAGTTTGGGGAAGACATTGGCAAATGACTTTATATCGGTTCTGGTCCAGGATCCTCCGTCCTGAGAGACGTCGGGGACATTTGGTAGTTTTTCCAGAAGAAGAACCCCAGGACAGTCAGCCATTGAATTCACCACTTCAGTTAGTGTGGGATGGATGGACAGGAGGATGGTGGCAAAGGGCAGGAGACTCCATCTTTTTAGGGTCACATACTGTGTATTTTTTGGGAGGGGAAAGAACAATGCATTATCAAACATTAGAGTTTGAGATACCAGATCAAACCAGACCTTTTTGTTGAGGAATCATAATGTTATCTTATAGAGTGGTGAAGGGATGACGTATTCACCAGTGGGGTATTTACTGATTTGACTGATAACAACCTCTTGAGCTTATTTTAGGAGTCATTTGCTGGGTTACAACTCATTCCTTTACACACTGGTTAATGATTCCCAAGTTACACTTTTGTTGTTTGGCATTGTGTACACACAAAGATAATCAGGCTTTATGTCCTGGAGGAATACCAGGATTAAATCTGGGATAGATTTCCGTTAGAAAAACTGCTTGTAGATTTGCTGGTTAATAAAAATAAATAAATAAATTAAAGTGTTATTTTTTCACATTTCACATCGTCATGAAGCAGTAATAAAATACTCCCTAAATGTCCTGTTTTAGGAACTTTACTTGAGAAAAAGTACAGAAGCATTTTCAGCAAAAGCTACTTAAAGTATGTTCAGTAAAAGTTTGCAGAATCACCCGTTTTGCATCAACATGGGAGCAGCATCGTCTTGATAATTACAGTTATTTCGCGTATTCAGATTTACAAGAAATGTAACAAAATACACTTAAACTTGCCGTAACTTTCATATCATTTTTATTTGAGATAAAATTACAGCGTTTATATTTTGCAGAACTATAATCGTTTAATTTAGTTATTTTTACGTTTGTAAAATCGCATAAATCATGGAAAACATTTTCTGGATTTGAGTTTTTCTTTGATAATTGTACTTATTTGAGATATTACGATTATTTTCATAAAACCTTTTAAATAAAACATTTAATAAATTCATTTAACTTACACTTTATTTTACTTACAATTAGTGTTTAGATTTAGCTAACTATAATTATTTACTTTTTGAATATTTTATTAGAAAACATATTTAAACCTAAATTAAGGATCTAATATTTTCAGAGGAAATGTGTTGTGAGTACAAACTGAAAATTATATAAAAAAAAGACATTTCAGACTTTGGGTAAACTGTGATTCCCATTTCTCATCTGCAATTTTCAACATTTTTAAAGTAATCCATTAATGAGAAATAATCCAGAGATTAACAAATTCAGAAATAATCCTTATGAAGTTTTCAAAAAAACCACTTACCATCTTGGATCAGAGCTTCATGAAATCTGCTGAAACTGAATTCACTCAGAGTCTGAAGGAAGGTACATGTCCCTGGAGGTGTGGCTACAGAAATATAATAATAATCTCCATCATCGGGGACTTTCCCTGGATGTGTTTTTGTTCAATATGACTCCAATATTTATTCAGAAAGGGCCGTTGAATGGTCCTTTACTTCTTTTACAGAATATTTGTACATTGCCTAACAGAAAAAGAGACTAAAAATCAACATGAGCAGTGTTTTATTTCATGGACACAACTTCAGTTTAAAGACCTTTATAGACAGGATGACGCAATAATGCAAAAATACTCGCCTGCAAATATTTTGCATCAAATCTATTCTTGCCGGCAGCGAAGCAAATTTAAAAAGAATATAAGTATTGATTGTGAATTTATTATACATGAATGGATAAACAAACGTGATTGGTGGAGGATTATGAGTGAGTGGTCCATCCGCTTCATCTGATTTGTCAGTTCTAGACGATGTAAGCACCGTAGAGTGGTGCAGGGATGTCGTTTTCTGTAGTCCGACCCTGAAGGCAGCATCTCATGGTTCAATGGGATTCAAACAAACATTTATGATACTGACACGTTTAGTTCAGCAGAATAATCTTCACATATTATCACGACTTTATGATTTCTGAAGTAAAAATCTAACGCTATAAAGGAACTACAGCACGGTCACATGACTTCACGTCACCACCGCTAAGCTAAAGGAGGCTAATGTTGGGCTATAAAGGAACTACAGCACGGTCACATGACTTCACTTCACCACCGCTAAGCTAAAGGTGGCTAATGTTGGGCGTGATGAAGTTTAGTCGTCTCATTTAGACACTTGTTAGCAACCGCTGTTTTTAAATCCACCAGAGGGGTATTTACTTTTGTAGTTAATGTCGTAGAATAATAATCCCTTCAGCTTGTGTTAACCACAGACCTTGTTTAAGGATAAAAAACTAAAACGTATTCAGGAAACCATTGACGAGGAAACAGGAAACAGGGTTTTAGGACTCATTCCTGCACATCTCTATTACACCGTCTTCTCTGTGTTATTGTCAGTAAATTAAACAATAACAGTGAGGTGAATGGCGGGAGTTCGGGGGCAAAATGGCCCCCAGGGATGGTGGGAACTGCTGATTGGTCGGTTGATCAGTTTGGGGGCGGGGCGTCAGCCTCCAGAGCGTCGGAGATCATCAGGCAGAGCTGAGCGAAAGATGGACGCCCCTCCGGTCTCTGAAACAAAGATATTCAGATATATAAAAGGGTTTTATCATAACACAGTGTTTATACATTTTATTATTGTTGGTGCATTTGTCAACAATGAACTGGATCCATTTCTGTTTTCATCAAAGCCTTCTACTAGAAACTAATTTAGCTTCTATTCAGACCGTCACAAGTAAAAAACAAGAAATATAATCAAATAAATGTACGCAAAAATAGTATAATAAACTTATTTTTTCCTTAAATCAGAAATGTTAAATGACTCCAGGTGTAACTCAAGTCTTATTCTAGTGTTGCTTATATTCCACATCATTCATCCGAATCTGTAAAGTAACTAAAGGTATTAAATAAATGTAGTGGAGTAAAAGTACATCATTTACCTCTGATCTGTAGTGGAGTAGAAGTACACAGTAGCATACAATGGAAATACTCAAGTTAAGTACAAGTACTTCAAATTTGTACTTAAGAACAGTACTTGAGTAAATGTACTTAGTTACTTTACACCACTGGCAGTCTACACTTCACCACACAAGTTGAATTTAAAAGTATCTTAAAAACCTTAAAACTCACAGTATATTAGGATAAAAAAAAGGTTGAGTCTCTGGGCTCTCACCTCGTGCCAGCAGAGCTGCATGATGTCATAGATTGCGGGCGTCGCCATCTTGGGCCTGTAGAGGCGGTGACCTTTGGTTACCAAGGTAACGACCTCGTGGTTCTGACTCTGTTCGAATGGCATGCGACCCTCGGTGAAAACCTCCCACATCAAAACGGCTGGAAAAACAACAAACAAAAACAAACAATGAGTCCGAAGCTTTATTTGTTGAAACTTTGCTGAAGCTTGAATGAATAAATGGTCAAATATGAAAACAAGGTGGTATTTTTCCGCCTGGACATTTTTCCAATTAAAACGTCTTGACCCTACTCTTCTTAAAATCAGTATTTTATAGAATAATTCACTATCGGGACTTCATTTGGTTCGGTTTTTAGCGAGAATGCAATGTGATGCTATCGGTCAGTTCCTGCACGTCTACTAAAAGTGCTTTATTTTACTCTTATCTATATATTTTATCTTCATGCAGTGTCGTATTTCTAGCATACAATATACCTTAGCCCATACTGTACCATGTAGCATATAATGTTCGTATGTCACTACATATTCCTAAATACATAGTAATTGGTGCACCACATTTTGCACTTTGTCTCGGTAGTTGTTCACTAAAGTTCAATTTAATCCGAAATATCCACCTAGTTGAATTCAGCAAAGAATTCAGCCCTCGTATAATTTTCTTTTAGCTAACGCTGAGATACGCTACCTGTAGGTCGTGTCTGGATGCTAGTTCTTGATTTTGTGAATCTTTGCGATGTTGATGTGAAAAGTGAACGTACCGAAGGACCAGACGTCGGACTTGCTGCTGTATTTGCAGAAGTTAAAGACTTCGGGAGGCGACCACTTCACCGGGAACTTGGTGCCCGATGAGCTGGTGTACTGGTCGTCTAACACGTATCTACAAAACAAACATCGCCATTTTAATGTGACACGGAAACAATTAGTTCTTAAGAATATTTAAAGGAAACATTAAAATATAGTTTAAAATAAAATAGATTATAACCACAAAACCAAACAATAAGTAAAATGAAAAACAATAAGCCCATAACGTGAAATTATTGACATCAGGTCCATTGATTTCGTACGATAAGTCACAGTGTTAAATTCTATTCATATAGTCTAGATTCATATATTTCGTACATACGCCAATAACGTGAAATTACTCATGTGAAGTCCATATGTTGTACGATAACTTGATAACGTAAGAATTATTGATATCATGTTTATATATTGTACAATAACTTCATTACGTTAAATATATTTCGTAGGATAAGTCAACATTGGAAAGTTATTGACGTCAGGTCCATATGTTTCGTACGAAAACTCGATATTGTAAAGCTATTGACGTCAGGTCCATATGTTTCGTACGATGAGTTGTTATTGACGTCAGGTCCATATATTTCGTACGATTAGTCTATGTAATGTTAATAAGATTAAATTCGTACCTGGCCATGCCGAAGTCAGACACCTTCACCACCAGAGAGTCGTTCACCAAACAGTTCCTGGAAGCCTGAGTTTGAGAAGGAAAAATAAATAAATATTCCTACTCTTATATTTAACAATGCTAGCCTTGATCAATTGATATACTAATTATGTTTTTGTTTCTGAAGTAATCCTTTAAAAATAGTTAAAACACTATTTCCATCATTCACAAAATGTAACATTGAGTTCAACAGGAATCAGTTAGCTTTGGAAACCAGCCATTTTTGTATTTAATTTTCTCCCACTTAGAGTTAGTTTTTTAATAGGATCCAGTTACCAGGTCTCTGTGGATGAATCCGTTGGCCTCCAGGTGCTCCATCCCCTCGCAGACGTCCAGGCTGATACTCAGTAAAGACTCCAGACTGAAGCTGCCCCGCCGCTGCCTGAGGAAATTCAGCAGGCAGCCGAACTCCATGAACTCTGTGACGATGTAGATGGGCTTGAGCTGGCTGCAAACGCCGTACAGCTGCACCAGTTTAGGGTGAGAGAGCCTCCTGGGGAAGGAAAAAGCTAATGTTAGGCTATAAAGGAACTATCACATGACCTCACCTCACCACCGCTAAGCTAAAGGCGGCTAATGTTGGGCTATAAAGTTACTACAGCACGGTCACATGACTTCACGTCACCACCGCTAAGCTAAAGGTGGCTAATGTTGGGCTATAAAGGAACTACAGCACGGTCACATGACTTCACGTCACCACCGCTAAGCTAAAGGTGGCTAATGTTGGGCGTGATGACATTTAGTCACATTTTATTTGTGTCTTTTCGCCTCCTTACATCATGACCTTGGCCTCCTCGATGAAGTCCTCCTCCAACATGGCTCCCTCTCTGATGGCCTTGATGGCCACTCGGTGTTGATGCCTCCACTTCCCCAGCCTCACCAGCCCAAACTGCCCAGAGCCCACCTCCTTCATGAAGGTCAGCTCGCTGGGGTCAATCTCCCACTTCTCTATAGGGGGGAGAGGGGGAGAAACATGGAGTAAGATCTGGGGTCAATCTCCCACTTCTCTATAGGGGGGAGAGGGGGAGAAACATGGAGTAAGATCTGGGGTCAATCTCCCACTTCTCTATAGGGGGGAGAGGGGGAGAAACATGGAGTAAGATCTGGGGTCAATCTCCCACTTCTCTATAGGGGGAGAGGGGGGAGAAACATGGAGTAAAGTCTGAGGTCAACAAAAGCTGGAGAGATACCCTACCTACTTACACTTCATTCCTTCAATATACTTACTTCCTGACTTACTTCTTTCTTTCCTTAATTACTTACACTTCCTTCCTTCCCTTCCTTCCTTCCTTCCTTCCTTCCTTACTAATTTCCTTCCTTCCTTACTTCCTTACACCTACGTACTTCCTTCTTTCCTTCCTAACATACTAACTTAAGTACTTGCTTGGTTGCTTACTTACTGACTCACTTCCTTCCTTACTAACTTACTTTTTCCTTCATTACTTCCTTATACTTACTTCTGTCTTTCCTTCCTTAATTACTTACACTTCCTCCCTTACTGACTTACTAACTTACTAACTTACTGACTTGCATACAATTCCTTCCTTCCTTTCTTCGTTCCTTGCTTGGTTGCTTACTTACTGACTAACTTCCTTCCTCCCTCTAGTTCCTACCCACCCACTTACTTACTTACTTTCCCACTTACTTACTAACTAACTAACTAACTAATTAACTAACTAACTTACTTACATTCTTCCTTCATTACTTCCTTTCGTATGTTCTTCCTTCCCTACTATCTCACTTACTTACTCACTTCCTTACCTACCTATCTACCTACTTGTTCACTTACTTGCGTCCTTCCTCACTGACTTATACTTCACACAGAAAGGGGGGAGGAAGGTAAAGGAAGGACTAGAGGGGTTTTAAACACTTAAAACTGTCTCACCGTAGCTGAATCCTGCGGTGGACGGAGCCGCTTTATCCTGTTTCCCGACTGGATACCTCAACCTGGCAACAAGACCTGAAATAAAGACACATTTAAATAAGGAAATGTATGTACAGTCATCTTATATATTAGCCTACTAACTCAGACCTAGCATTGTCATTGTTAGGAAGTGAGCATGCTAACAAAGACATAGCATTGTCATTGTTAGGAAGTGAGCATGCTAACACAGACAGCATTGTCATTGTTAGGAAGTGAGCATGCTAACACAGACATAGCATTGTCATTGTTAGGAATTGAGCATGCTAACACAGACATAGCATTGTCATTGTTAGGAATTGAGCATGCTAACACAGACCTAGCATTGTCATTGTTAGGAAGTGAGCATGCTAACACAGACATAGCATTGTCATTGTTAGGAAGTGAGCATGCTAACACAGACATAGCATTGTCATTGTTAGGAATTGAGCATGCTAACACAGACATAGCATTGTCATTGTTAGGAATTGAGCATGCTAACACAGACATAGCATTGTCATTGTTAGGAAGTGAGCATGCTAACACAGACATAGCATTGTCATTGTTAGGAAGTGAGCATGCTAACACAGACCTAGCATTGTCATTGTGAGCATGTTAGCCTGCTAGCATGGCTGTAAATGAGCTAGTACCTGCTGCGTTGTGTTTGTGATACTCGATGAGGTCGGGGATGGAGCAAAATAAATGTTTCTCAGCCAGATAAAACTGCAGAGGCAATCCCTGTGTCTCCTTGATGTGGTAATGCTTTATAACTGCTCCTCCGTCCCTAAAACACACACAAACAACAACAATAACAACCATGCTATTAACAACAAGCTAGCACAGAATGGTAGTGACGCTAATGAGGAACATATTTGATTTTACATAAAATGTAAGTGAACTTAATCCGCTTCTGATAGCAAAAAATGTTATGTGTTAGATTGTTCATGTCCATTTTTGATCCAGGCAGCCATTGTTTTCCATTACATTACATGTCACTTGTTAGACGCTTTTATCCAAAGCGACTTACATACTCAATACTATTGGCAATCCCCACAGGAGCAATTTCGGGTGAAGTTTCTTGCCCAGGGACACAACGACATGCTGACTGCAGTGGGGTTTGAACCTGTGCTCCCCTGATCCGAACACCAACGCACTAGTCCACTGCGCCACACACGTCCATTAATTTGCAGCAATAGTTTTGTGCAGACTTTTTACATCATCCTGCACACACAGCTGCATTAACGCTCAATAATGTATTGATTAAGACCAGATGTTTATTATATGTATATGTAGTAAGTCTCAACAATCTAATAAAACATGCAAGGTAATATACGTTTTTTTAAAAAGGTAAATATGGCGGAAAAAATATAACAAAAGGTGGCAATTATTGATCTTGTATCAGGCTTTACTTTAGTGGATCACAACATGTTATGTATAGTATTTATCTGCAGATGTCCCAGCTCATAATGAGATCATTCTATAAATGTCTTGTTTTTGAGGCACAAAATGAAGCCTACAACAGACCAGGTGAGGCTAATTTGAAGCCTGTTGCTACAGAAGCTAATGTATGAAAATGATCTATACAGTAGTGAGGTAGATCAGCTCCCCAAAGTCTGGTGGATATAGAAAACCAATCACAGGTATGTTACTAAGTTAGTGTAGGTGTTTACCCTGCAGCTGTTTTGGCGTACAGAGAGACGGTGTAAGCTCCCGAAGTGCTGGAGTCTCTGACGATGAAAGCGCCGTCTTTATCCTGCAGGGGGCGACATAATGCATGTTGTAACTTAGTGATCCCAACATCCTTTTGAACAAATAATATGTAAAGATCTCCTCCACCAACACTCAAAAGAATATAGCTATTTGTAAATGTAATGAAGATAGTGGTGTGTCAAAGAGGAACTTAAATGAGGCAAAAAATGGGAAGGAACGGTACAAATAAAGCATCAGATATCTATTATTTTAGATTGGAAAAGGTGATATGGAAGGAAAGTAAGTTAGAAACTCACCTCCTTCCTCAGCAGCTCCTCAGCCTTATTCCTGTTGACTTGTTTACTGTACCACCTGCAACAACAACATCAATAAACTAACATTATGTGCATGCACGTCTGCACAGAGATTTGGTACATTTGTGTGAAGAATATGCAACTCATTGGTAGTTTGACATGCCCTACATCTTAAACCAATATTATTTTACCTGTAAAAGTGAAAAATGATTAACAAACTCACACAAACTGCACCAGGTTTCCGGATTTTCTCTCAGTTACATAGTTACTTGGGATGTAGCCTTCCTCTCTGTGAACACACACACACACACACACATGGAATCAGGTTAGCATCTCGAAACAAACTGATAGTCATGCATTCATGTGGAATAACTAAACAATTTTAAAGCAATGTTACATTTCAGCATTAAAAGGTGTAAAAACGACTATACTATGTTTCAGAGAAATCAGGCATTTTAATCAAGGGAATGGTGCATTTCATTGGATGCCCTATAACAGGGATTTTAGGCAAAATAAAAAATACAAATCATAATTGAAAAAATTATTAATACTTATTAGATTTTATGACAAATGTATGTGGAAGAAAAAACGAATTTACCACTTAAATCTGTGAGAATTATAACCCTATTATATATATAAATATATATTAGGGCTGTCAGTCGATTAAAATATTTAATCGCTTGATTGTCCATAGTTAATCGCGATTAATCGCAAATTAATCGCACATTTTTTGTCTGTTCTAAATGAACCTTAGAGGGATATTTTTCAAGTTTTTAATACTCTTATCAACATATGAGTGGACAAATACTCTTTATGCAAATGTTTGTTTATTGTCATTTGAACAATGACAAATATTCTCATGAATATTAAACACAACAACCTCTGAACATTAATACAATAAAGAGTGTGTGTGTGTGTGTGTGTGTGTGTGTGTGTGTGTGTGTGTGTGTGTGTGTGTGTGTGTGTGTGTGTGTGTGTGTGTGTGTGTGTGTGTGTGTGTGTGTGTGTGTGTGTGTGTGTGTGTGTGTGTGTGTGTGTGTGTGTGTGTGTGTGTGGAGACACTGTGATGGATCGTTGGAGCTATGTGCAACTCAGTGGGTGGGCATTGAGGGGAAAGCCCTGGAATGGTTCAGGTCATATCTGAAGGATAGAACTTTCTCTGTCAGCCTTGGTGACTCCGAGTCATCCTCTGCTCCACTCCTGTATGGGGTCCCACAGGGCTCAGTATTAGGCCCCCTGCTATTCTCCCTCTATCTGCTCCCTCTTGGGTCCATCTTTAGAAAGCACGGCATCGCATTCCACTGCTATGCTGATGATAGCCAGATTTATGTCCCACTAACAAAGAAGGAGGGTTACTCCATTAGCCCACTGCTAAAGTGCCTAGAGGACATAAAGGCCTGGATGGGGTGCAACTTCCTAAAATTAAATGAAGGAAAAACAGAAGTTATGGTTTTTGGTAGCACCACTGGCACCACTTCTGTAGACCTGGGTTCCCTGGCTCAGTACACCAAGCCCACCATTACGAACCTTGGCATTAAAATGGACCGTGAACTAAAACTTGAGTCAGATTAAATCTGTGGTAAAAACAAGCTTTTATCACCTGAGGCAGCTAGCCAAAGTAAAACCTTTTCTCTCCAGACTGCAGTTTGAGACAGTAATCCACGCCTTTGTCACCACTCGGCTGGATTAGTGTAACTCTCTCTACATGGGGGTCAGTGGGTCCTCCCTCGCTCGTCTGCAGCAGGTGCAAAATGCAGCAGCAAGGCTTTTAACTGGCACACGGAAATATGACCACATTTCCCCCATTTTGGCTTCGCTCCACTGGCTGCCAATACATCTTAGGATTCATTTCAAAATCCTTTTGTTTACTTTTAAATCCCTAAATGGCATGACCCCACCATATCTTTCTGAGCTGCTACGCCCTTACACGCCCAACCGCCCTCTCAGGTCAGCTGATCAACTGCTCCTGAATGTGCCCAGAACCAAGTCAAAGCTCAGAGGGGGCCGTTGCTTCTCTGTAGCAGCTCCCACACTGTGGAACGATCTGCCCCTGCACATCAGACAGGCTCCCACACTGTGGAACGATCTGCCCCTGCACATCAGACAGGCCGCAACACTGTGGAACGATCTGCCCCTGCACATCAGAAAGGCTCCCACACTGTGGAACGATCTGCCCCTGCACATCAGACAGGCCCCCACACTGTGGAACGATCTGCCCCTGCACATCAGACAGGCTCCCACACTGTGGAACGATCTGCCCCTGCACATCAGACAGGCCTCCACACTGTGGAACGATCTGCCCCTGCACATCAGACAGGCCTCCACACTGTGGAACGATCTGCCCCTGCACATCAGACAGGCTCCCACACTGTGGAACGATCTGCCCCTGCACATCAGACAGGCCTCCACACTGCCTGCTTTTAAATCGCTTCTTAAAACCCACCTCTTCTCCTTAGCGTATTGACATCTTTTAGAGCGTTGCTTTTATTGCTTTTAAATTGTCTTGTTTTTACTTGTACTTGTTTTATGGTGTGTGAGCTGTGTGTGTTATTTTTTGTATGTTTTGTTTTGTTTATTTGCCTGTACAGCACTTTGGTCTGGAGGTTTAAAGTGCTCTATAAATAAAGCTGTATTGTATTGCAAGGCATATGCTCGAACGGGAGCTGCCTGGACGCTGCAATCATGTTGCGCGCACTATCCGTGCTGAGTGTGCTGACTTCTCGTACAATGTCCCACTGTCTGGCTACCTGCATAAAGTCAAGTGCTCGGCGCAGTTGTCGGCGAAATGTCGCTCCTCTGTTTTCATTGAAACAGCTCCTTATATCCGTTAGCGCAGCTAGCTAGCACCAGATGCTAACAACAACAATACACGTAAGGTGTGTGCATTCTCTCTCTCTCTCGCTCGCTCGCGCCACACATACACACACCCTCCCGGTCCTCCCGATGGCCAGTCCGGGCCTGCCGGTGAGCGTGGAAGTGTGGTCTGCCGCAAGCGGGCGGCAGGAGCGGGGCTGTCAGCGTCAGCTTGTAGATGGCATTTGAAACTCGATGCGCTCTGAAACTACGGGGCGGCCGAGGACAAAAAATACACATGCGTTAATCGCGTTAAAATAATTAGTGGCGTTAATTTTCTTTTGCGTTAAAACTTGAAAAAAACTTGACAGCCCTAATATATATATATATATATATATATATATATATATATATATATATCCAGGCAGCTCCCGTTCGAGCATCCCTGCTTTCTTTGTCTCAAAAACATATATTCATTTATAAACCTACAATGACGTTTTTACTGTACACTTTTTAGATATTCAGCCAAATGTTGTAATTTGTGATTAATATGCAGTGCTATGCACCTGGAATTACCATATTTTTCTGGGTTTAATTGCAATTAATGTATGAAAATGAAGCCAAAATGACTACATGATTCAAATAAAAAGCCTAAATTAATACTTTGACAAGTTTTCAGAAGACGGCAAGCAAACCAAGCTGCTGCTGCTTTGTCAACATTCAAAATAACAACTTCTAACTGCAATGGCGGTCTGTTTTTTCCATTGTTGTGACACAGCGCCCCCTGGTGGCAGATATTAGATCCACACTCACCCGTACTTGTTCCTCGCTCTGAACCAGTTCACGTCACATTTCTGCAGGACCACGTACTCGCCTCCTTTCTCCAGACTCAGGTCATGGGGCTCCATCCCGGGGAAATCGTACAGTGCCACCACCACCGCCTCTTCCTCCTCATCCTCATCTTCGTCTTGATCATCTTCATCGTTCATAGGGAGGGGGGGGGGAGGGGGCCGCCGCTGCTCGGGGAGACAAACAGACAAAAGTTTTTAAGATTGATCAAATTAGGGGTGTTTTTGTAGCAATGACAGAAACACAGATTCATACCAAAAAAAATACATTCTGACAACTGTTTCATTAGCTTTCAGTTGCTTAAATGCTATAAATTAGGGTTATCGGAGGAATAGAAACATCGTCATTTCCCAGCTAAACATCCCGAGGAAAATGTAGGATTACATTTTTCAAAATCGGAATATTTTGTCTTTTTAAACGGGGGAAATTGGATTGGTGAATGTCGTCTATTTAGGGATAAAATAAAAAGATAAAAAATATATACTTATATAAACAGAAGAAGTTAAACTAACAATGTGCAGAAACAGGATTAAATAAAGGTAGACATTTTAATTAAATGTCCCAAAAAATAGGGTTAGAAGGGTAAAATATTTGTATATTCCTAAGAAGTTAAAGTAAAAATGTGGAATATATAAAAATATGAATAAAAACATGATACGTTTAAGTAAAATATCCAGGGAAAGATAACATCACATTCTATTAACAGTGGCGAGCCGTGACTTTTATACCTAGGCCCTCTGATTTATTTCTTTGGAAATGTTATTTTAAATACAATTAAATCAAATTATTTTTGGTAAAACTAATGAAAAATATAACTAAAAAAAGATTTAAATTTTTTATGTTTTCAAATATTATTTTTTAGAATATCTTAGGCCCTCAGAGGCCCCTGACGGCTCGCCACTGAATATGAAGGTTTCAGTATGTGTGTGTGTGTGTGTGTGTGTGGTGTGTGTGTGTGAGTGTGAGTGTGAGTGTGAGTGTGAGTGTGAGTGTGTGTGAGTGTGAGTGTGAGTGTGAGTGTGAGTGTGTGTGTGTGTGTGTGTGTGTGTGTGTGTGTGTGTGTGTGTTACCCTCTCGTTGTTGCGCTCCTCACCAGGAATCGGGGGTAGAGGTTTTCTGGAGACTTTAAAAGAGGAACAGAAAGAGTGAGCCGAGCAGAACGCTTCTTTTTAATAATTATTTTTAAACTCTCTGCTGTCAGACACCGTGACCTCACACACACTCTTGTTATATTGGTGATGAATTAAAGATGTCACTATGTTCCTGAAGTAAACAAAGGCACTTAAATTGAGTTTTTCCGTACATTACTTGAAGCTAGTGAACCAAAACAATGAGATAAAAAAGGCTCTAAAGAACTGATTATTGGTATAAATGTTCAAATCAAACAATGTGGTGTTATTGTTATGACGTATTATCACATTTATTTAAAAAGGTTCCCCCAAAGCAATCTTAAACAAGCCTGAGAGCCAAAACAATTACATAAAAAAGGTTCAAAAATGATATCGAGCTGCATGTAGGATATACTTCTTATACTACAAGCAAGTAGTTCAACTAAGTACAATGTTGCTGTACGTATTAATATTTCCTGCTGCTTTGAACTTCCAATTCTCTACATCTCAGAGGCAGATATTGTACCCTCACTGCCCTACACTTATTTTATAGCTTTACTTCTAAAACACTCTTTAAACCCTCAATATATGTGAAGCTCAGGAACCAAAACAAGAGCTCAAAGGCTCTAGAGAGCTGCATCTTGGATTAAACCGTAGTTCTGTGTTGATTTTTAAGTGTGTTAAAACTTCTCAAACTACTTTAAACTAAAATCAACACTGGTTTTTCTCACTGTCTCCGAACAGGTTGTACTCCTCGCAGCCCGGAGCCAGTTTTTCCGCCTGACGACAGCAGAGCCACGCCCCTTCCTGCCAAAACTGAGGGTGAAACTTCGCCCAGACCCCGGGGTTATCTTTGATCTCTGCAAGACACAAAATCAATGTGTCAAAGGGCCATGTAAGCAGGAAAAAAAACGTCTAGAAATTATATAAACATTCCTTTTTGTGCCTCATATGAGCATAAGCTGTAATACTGACACACAAACGGTTAAAAAAACTACTTAAATACTGACATATAAAGAGTTAAGAGTTATCCAATTGTCTTAAAACGTGCAATAAGTACAGTTTTTGGTCACTTTGGGCGAGCAAAAACACACTGATTGCTAGTTTCTTTATCACTTGTTATGTAGTTAATGTTATGAGAGCCTGTAGACTCAACTTACATTGCAGTCATTTGCCGGAAAAACCGAAACAATAAGCAAAAAAAACGCTAAAAATCTTAGTTAAATTTGTCCCATAATGCCTTGAGGGATTTAAACAAGACACCTATTGCTGGGTTACTAACGTTTAAACATGAAAATTGGAATACAGGCTGACAACGATGAGCTAAAAGACGCTATAGGCTACTTAAACGTGTTCCCATAATGCTTTAGGGGAAGTAAAAAAGAGGGCGTTTAATGTCGCTATGGATTTTGTGAGTTAGCCTGTGAGCTACAACTCTGTTTTGGCCTATATTTTTATTTTGGCAAATTAGCAGCATTAAGTGCGTTGAATTAGCAATAATCACTCCTTGTTTGCAATGCAGCGTCTTTTTCTAAGCTGATTTATGGCCGTTTTTTACAATGGACTTCAAAGATATGTAAGGTGTAAGTCAGAGGTCGGCAACCTTTTTGATATGAAGTGCCATTCAAAAAAATTAAAATTATCAGCGTGCCGACGATCGTGAATTATCAACGGGGGGGGTTTGACGCTTGTGAATTGTCGACAGGGGGGAGCAGTGTGTGGACCTGTCAGCGCAACTTACATGATGCCGGATTTAACAAACAAATTTAAATAATTGGTTTAAACGGCATAATAATAAGGACGATCGTCCGTTCTGTGATTCTCCAGAACACACAGATGGCCAGTCCGCCCCTTTGTAGCATATTATTTCGATGAGAGATGAGCAGATCGCCACTGGGCTTTCAACTGAAGACACAGCCACGCAAAAACTGCAGCATTTGTACAGCTCCTTATGGGTACTGCAATTTGTGAAGTGCTTTCCTCTGCGGTGAAACGATCAGCGCTGCACCACGGAGGAGAGCGGCAGAAAGTCGCCTGGAGTTAAAGAGAGCGGGGCTGCGTTGCGTGCATGGCTTCCTTCTGCAGGTAACGAGGAGACGCGCTCTGGCGGCGGTCTCGTTCAGGATCCGAATTCTTTTTTAAATATTTTTGCACACTTATTCCACTTATTCCTAGTGTGCCACTGGTTACGGTGCCGCGTGCCAATGGTGGCACGCGGCACCGTAACCAGTGGGTTGCCGACCCCTGGTGTAAGTCATACTGAATCAAAAAATATATGTATCACATCACTTTGTTACGTTTTAACTGAGATATACACAGAAAATAAGTGGGATTTATGCACTTTAAAGACCCAGTGAAGTGTGCGCCGGTGCATGATCTGTTATGCTAATACGTATAGTAATGACCAAAATTGTCCATTGGAACCCATATAAAAGATGTTGGAATAGCAACGAATTTGACGAGTTGGAATTTTCCGCTGGGAAACCTCCGCCTTCGTGGGCGTGGCTTGCGATCTACTGCGTGACGTCAGAAGATGGGCTCAGCCGAAGTGTTTACATTCACCACCGTTCATTTTGTCTCTGTTTCAAAGTGGAATTTACCAACGTTTTTGAGCGAGTATTTTATTGGAAAGTGTTTCGCAGTCGACTGGAAGTGATTGCCAATCGAGGAAACCTGACAATGGAGGCGACAGTGAAGAAAAAGGGAGGAAAAACACACGGGAAGCGATGGATTGCCGCTGGCTGTGGTAATGTCAATTCTGCCGAAGTGGCGATGTTTCTGTTCCCAAAAGATGAAGGTGAGTGGCTGGTGTTATTGTTTCGTAGATTCGTAGATTGTTTATGAAAAATAAAGGCCACTGTGTTTGTGTTTACTAACAAGACTATCATGGCGGCGGCAGAGCTCAAGTCGAGTTTCTCCGCCTGGAGATATTCTCACTATTTCACTTTTGTCGAGCACAAAGAAAAGAACGTTTTAGTTAAATGTAAGTTGTGTCTTGGCGGGTCAAAGATCCTATCGACTGCCCAAAACAGCAATTAAAATCTGTTGAAACATCTGCAGAAACAACATGCTGGGACGAAGCTAGTAGCTAAGACCACAGACCCAGACTCATCCGCCACTCCACCTCCACCTAAGCAACAGCGGCTGGATTGGCACTTTGAAACATATCTTTGTGTTTGTGTTTGTATAGACCACATTGCTTAGCAGAGTTCAGTGATGCAAATGCATGTTAAGTTGATCAACAGGTTGTATTATTCTCCGATGCAATAACAGTACTGAAATGAAGGCTACAGTATAAGGGCATTAATGGGTGCCCTTTTTTAAGTAACTAAAAAGTTACTTTTCACAGTAACGCATTACTTTTTGGTGTAAGTAGTGAACTAACTAGTAATTGTAACTAGTTACTGGTTTTCAGTAACTAGCACAACACTGCATGTGAACATGAATGTTGCATCATGCTATGAACAGATGAATGTATGATCAGGTGATGGCCAATCCTGTGTGTAGATCTACTCTAGATCTATGACAAAATATTGTCCTCAACTAAATTGACTTCCATGGCCACTTTCCTCATCTATCCTGTCCGAAAAGCTGTCAAAATCACTCATTTCTCTCGCACCAGTATCACTTTCCGAAGTCTCCGCCATGTTTACAATCACAACTGGGCCCATCTTGTGACGTCACAGCCGCTATCGTCTGCAGCAGCGGTAGGCTCAGACTCTGAAAAATTTGCGATGTTTATCTCGTCCCTCGCACTTCCTAAAAAAATATTTTAGCCATGAACAGGTACAATTATATGTAAGAAATGAAACTGCCATTTCATTTTGGCGCAAAAAAATGCACTTCACTGGCACTTTAAGGTCAATTTAAATCACTATTACTTTGCTAGAGGCGAGCGTGACACATCGTCTTTGTATCAAACTGTCCAGCATTGAATCTAAAAAGTGAAACGGTATCTCGTGTAAAAACCCCACATTTAGAAACAGTGGGGGCTTCTGGGAAATTGGACCTCAGTGTGAAAACCAGTTTCAGGTGTGTGGTTTAAAAGTGTGAGAACGTGCAGAAGCTCGAGGCTGCTGGCATGAGAGCAAAGTCTTTATGAAGAGGAACAATGAAACTAAATAATCAGACACTACAGGAATAGAAATATAGAATAAACGTGGTTTATTAAACTAACTTTTGATAACAATAAATTATATTTATAGCGCTTTTCTGGGACTCAAAGTTGCTTTACAATATAGGGAAGGATTTGGGTTTTATTAAAATATTAATAAAATTATAATAATAAAATAATAATAGTAAAATAATAATACACTTATAAAAGTAAAATTAAAATAATAATAATAAAATAAAAATAATAATAGTAAAATAATAATAGTAAAATATAAAATAATAAAATAATAATAGTAAAATAATAATAAAATAATAATAGTACAATTATAAAATTAAAATAATAATACAATAATAAAATTAAAATAATAATAGTAAAATAATAATAATAAAGAAATAATAATATATACAATTATAAAATAATAATAAATAAAATAAATACAGACTGACCCTCTTTGAGGCTCTGCACCCAGAGACTCCTGCTGTCGTGACTCGGAGCGAAAACGTAGAGAGTGTTCGCGTCGTAAACAATCTGCACAAAAACACACAAGAAATACTGTTTTTTATCTTTGAATTATGACCGCATTTCCCCTCATTGTGTATTATTACGTATTATTTATTATACCCGGCTCCTTTAACTGCGATATGTTCCAGAGAATCATCGTGTTTCAAGTTTTTATTCCAATGTATGAAGTGATGAAGCTAATGTGGCAGTTTAAGAATACCACTCTACTGAAGCATCATGGGAAATGTAGTTCCTAGCATCCTTTACTAGTACCTGGAAGGGGTATTTGTTCTGGCAGGGGATTATTCCTCCTCCGTTCTTCACGATCTCTGCGCATCTGATCCTGCTCAGCTCGATGGAACCTCTCCTGAACTTCTTCTGTTCATGGAGAGAAATATAACAAGAATATATATTAAAATTCGAATTTCTATTCTAAAAAAAACCCAAATAATTGCTGAATAATATTTAAATAATAATAATGTGATATGAAGTGACCTCTGCTCTCCCGTCGTAGTATGTGAGTTTGCTCCTGGTCAGCACGAACAGCCTCTCCTTGTAGTTCAGAGGAGAAGTTCTCTTCTTCTGCTGAGACCGCTTGATGAGCGTCTCCTCCAATAGCAGCTCAGCACTCATCCTGGCCCCGCCCCTGCCCTCAGCCCATTGGTGGAGCTCATCAGAAGGAGGCGGGCCCAAATTGAGCTGAGGAAAAAGTGGATTTAAATCAATGATTATTAAACAATATTAAAATGTGATTTTTCTTCCTTTTTTCCTTGTGTTTGAAACCAGTATTTCTGCAGGTAAAGGTCAGGGAACGCAAATGATACAAGTACTAGAATATTTATTCAAAAGTACACATTTATTTAAAAAAAAAATACTAATATAATCATAAAAAAAAAAGAAATTGAAATTGTTTTCATACAAATAATACGCTACAAAACATAATAATTATGTAAGAAATATGTTAACAATATATAAAAGACAATACCTTAAAACAAAATATGTACTACAGTGTAAAACAACTGATAATATGTTAAAATATACATATGAAATATTAAGACAAATATATATATGACAGTGTAACTACTATTAATAATGTTGAGAATAAGATCTTTGGTTAAGTGTTAAAACGCAAAAGTATCATATTAATAATATATAAATTACCTAATACATTCAGATTTATTATAATAGATTAATCAGTATTTTATATATATTTAAACATAGGTTTATAATTATCCTGCATGGTAAGTACTTTTATTTATGTTACTTTAAGTATAATGTTATGCTTATACTTTTAAAAAATAAATTGTATTTCGGAACAGTTTTGCTATGTTTACTTTTCACCACTTATTGGCGCTTTTAAGGTGCGGTGTGATATTTTCCCACAGCTCCTGAATGCATCACAAGGAAACATAACGCACCTGCTCTCAGGTGCTTTACATTTTAGAGTCCCTAACATTATAAAACACACATTATTATAACCACAGGAGAACTACATGCAGACTATTGTGTAATTAAATCTTGTGTTTGGATGCTTTTACGTACTTTACGGTCATTTTGTCACTTAGAATTACATGAATGCATTGATTTCATGTCGTTTATTTTGAATTAAACACCATATTATAATGTTAAAGGACTTTGGTCGCAGTGGAGTCAAACCTCGGACTTTCTGCGTTTGTTTCGACTGGTTTGCGCAGCAGCAGCAGCAGCAGGTCAAATCATAAGCGTTACGTAAAAGTGACGTAAGAGTTAAAACAAAGTGATTTTCTTACCTTTTCTCGTCATTTTTATGCAGTTTTTAATCCGTACGTGTGCGTTTGTTTCCCATGTCACAGCTAGTGAAGAGGCAGGGATTCAGGAAATGAAGCAAAGGGGGGCGGACACACACACACACACACACGCACACACACTGCGGGTAGAGTACGAGGAAGCGTGTGTCAGAGTGGAAAAATGTTCAATATCAGCAACTGCTACATGAAGCTGTTTGTGTGTGTGTGTGTGTGTGTGTGTGTGTGTGTGTGTGTGTGTGTGTGTGTGTGAATGCTGAAATGAAAGCTTGAGTTAATCATAAACAGCTGACCCGTCACAGTGCAGGACTCTAGCTCTAGATGTAATAAACCTGTCTTTTTAAACAACATTAACTATTTTAACTCAAATCTTTTCATATATTTTAACCAGAAAAACGTTATTATACAAAACTAACAACTCACTGACAGTTGTCACATGTTTTTATGTCTTTCAGCAGCTGGTTTCAGTTCTCCTTCAGAAAGGCTGGCTGTTGTTTGTTTTCTATATTATATATTTTCTTGCTATATCATATCTGTAGTTTGTTCTAGGTATATTATATGTGTTCTGGCTATATAATAGTTTGTTTAATTTCTGGGTAGCCTATAATATTTGCAGACTTCACCCTCTACACTGCAGACTCCACCCTCTACACTGCAGACTCCACCCTCTACACTGCAGACTCCACCCTCTACAAGACTCCACCCTCTACACTGCAGACTCCACCCTCTACACTGCAGACTCCACCTGCAGAAGTTCTCTGACGACTCCGCCATCGTTGGCCTCATCTCCAACGAGGACGACAGGGAGTACAGGGAGCTGAGGCAGGACTTCACCCTCTGGTGCCAGAGGAACCACCTCCAGCTCAACGCAGCCAAGACCAAGGAGCTGGTGATGGATTTCAGACGGCGCCAACACTCCCCCCCCGACTCCAGTGAACATCCAGGGAGCGGATATTGAGATTGTGTAGTCTTACAAATACCTGGGTGTTCATCTGAACAATAAACTGGACTGGACTGGACTGATAATTCTGCTGCTCTGTACAAGAAGGGACAGAGCAGACTCTTTCTGCTGAGGAGACTGAGGTCTTTCGGGGTGCTGGGGCCACTCCTTCAGACTTGTTACGACTCTGTTTTCTATGGTGTGGCCTGCTGGGGCAGCAGCATCTCGGCTGCTGACAGGAAGAGACTGAACAGAATGGTAAGGAAGCTCTGTCCTGGGGAGTCCTCTGGACACTGTGGAGGGGAGACAGGAGTCCTCTGGACACTGTGGAGGGGAGACAGGAGTCCTCTGGACACTGTGGAGGAGGTGGGAGACAGGAGTCCTCTGGACACTTGGAGGAGGTGGGAGACGGGAGTCCTCTGGACACTGTGGAGGAGGTGGGAGACAGGAGTCCTCTTGACACTGTGGAGGAGGTGGGAGACAGGAGTCCTCTGGACACTGTGGAGGGGAGACAGGAGTCCTCTGGACACTGTGGAGCAGGTGGGAGACAGGAGTCCTCACTGTGGAGGTGGTGGGAGACGGGAGTCCTCTGGACACTGTGGAGGGGAGACAGGAGTCCTCTGGACACTGTGGAGGAGGTGGGAGACAGGAGTCCTCACTGTGGAGGTGGTGGGAGACAGGAGTCCTCTGGACACTGTGGAGGAGGTGGGAGACAGGAGTCCTCACTGTGGAGGAGGTGGGAGACAGGAGTCCTCACTGTGGAGGTGGTGGGAGATAGGAGTCCTCTGGACACTGTGGAGGAGGTGGGAGACAGGAGTCCTCACTGTGGAGGTGGTGGGAGACAGGAGAACGGCAGCCAAGCTGTCCTCCCTGCTGGACAATGTGTCCCACCCCCTCCAGGACACCCTGTCCTCACTGTGCAGCTCCTTCAGCGACAGGCTGCTGCCCCCCCCCCCCCTCCCCCCCCCCCACTGTTTCACAGAGAGATACCGCAGGTCCTTCCTTCCTGCAGTGGTCAGACTATACAACCAGCACAGCCCCTATAGACCCCCCCCCTCCCCCCACACACGCACACAACACAGACTATATCACCCCTTGCTGCTAAATACCAACCCACTATGTGCAATGTGCTATATATATATATATATATATATATGCCGTTAATAAGTGTGTAATTTATACCTGGCTGCTAAATCCTAAGAACTGTTACAGGATGTGTATTTTGTAAATTGTGTAACTTCTTATTTTGTATTATATTTTTTATTATATCACTTTTTTGAACTTAGTACTTTTGAATGCATGTAACATGAAGCTGTCTGTGGCTCTCCCTCTGCTGTAACGCACAGTCCCCCTCCGTGTAATAAAGGGATTCTGATATATGTTTTCTGGGGATATTATATCTGTAGTTTGTGTAGTTCTCCAGATGTAGTTTAGTTTGTGATTTACCTCCATGTTGCCTCGAGTCTTTTTGTATTTTGGCTGTAATATAATCCTAGTTTGGTCATTTTCTGGGCTGTAGTTACGTTTATATTTCGGCTAGTTCTTTTGTATTCAGACAGTAGTTGGGATTATATTTTGGCAATAGATATTGGTTCGAATTTGGGTGTTTTAGCTGTAGTTTGGTTTTTATTGTTGCCATATATACAGTATATATATCACTGTCAAATGGCTGTGGTTATAATAACAGGTACAAATATGTTTCGGTTGTAGTTCGGTTTGTGTTTTGCAGAACTGCTCTAGACTTAATATCACTTCTCTGAACTAAAGTGAGTGTTTGCATTATGAGTTCAACAGGTGTGCGTGTGTGTGTGTGTGTGTGTGTGTGTGTGTGTGTGTGTGTGTGTGTGTGTGTGTGTGTGTGTGTGTGTGTGTGTGTGTGTGTGTCGCTCAGAGAGACGGATGCTTGTGGTTTCTCATGTCACTCTTTCACTTCCTGTCTCTCTTCATATCCCCCCTCATCTGTCACCTGTGAAAGATTTGAAATCAAACGTTATCGACACGACAGACAAAGACGGACAGGAAGTAATATATCTGTTCTTCTTCTGCTTCTCTGCCCACATCTTTTGTCTCCTCCTCTTGTCTTCTTCTACTTCCTGCCCACCTCCTCCCTTTGTCTCAGTGTATTGTCTCTGAAGCATCACATCTGGGTTTCTGTGTGCAGAAAATCTACCCTAAAAACTGAGCAGAAGAAGAAGAAGAAGAAGATCATGATTCAGTCAAGTAAGTTCATTTACCTGCAGATTAAATAACAATAATAACATTTCATTAATAACGCGCTTTCAAAGTAAACAAACACATTTTTTACAAGCTTAAACAAATATGAAAAATCACACGATGCGGTGAAATGAAAATTATATCATTAAATACATTTTAAAAAACACCAACAAAACTAAATTATTCTAAATAAATTATAAAATCAAATAACTGTTCATAGATTCCGATTTATTGCTCTCCCAAAATCTCAGAATTATATTATTGCTTCCCGGAACATCGCTGAGAGGTTTCTTAAATGACATCCAAGAGGTCTTATTCCAGTTATCTGTGACAAGCTTACAGGCGTAAGAAATGCTCCCCTCAACTAAAGGACAAGTGCCTGGGAGCGTGATCTAAATGTTTTAACACCTGAGGACGTATTCGCTTAAATCTTCAAACTGGTTCATTCGACTCGTCACTGTTTGCCACGGTTTAAAGTTGTGCACAGAGTTCATAAAGCTGAATGGTCCCTCTACTCTGATGTCAGACCTTACTGTGAGAGATGTTGAATCCATGAGGAACAAATTCTGTCCAGGTACAATATATATATATATATTAAAGATATATATATAGAATCATTTGTATTTTTATTATATTGGAAGGACATTTTCCATCCGTTATCCTTGATCAAAATCTGGACCCTAACCCCCTTCTCATTGGCCGAATGACCTGATGTCATGTGTTGCTTTAGAAAAGTCTCAGTCTGTGGCTCAGGTAGTTCAATAAGGAGTGGAGATGATTCCTACAAACGTTCAGGAGTCATGATGAAGGTGAAGTTGTTGTTATTGTTATCATTGATGTAAACAAGGACCATGCATACAAGTACATTCATCTGAGGAAAGAGAAGACATGATTCATGCCAGGTCAATAAAGTATCACATAGTGCAGTTAAAATATAATATTACAATACATTTACAATTGAAAAACTCAGATTACAGTGTAGTGAATGTTGGCATTGCACCATAAGAGAAAGAGAGCGTGTTGTTATTATTGACATTACTATTACTGTTTGTATTGATTTAGTTTCCTTTTCCGTTATTCTCTTAAATTGTTAAGTTAATAAAGCTCTAACAGACATATAGGGCAATGAAACAATAGTAATAGAAGAAGAAGTCTAAAGTACACACAAAAGAAAACACTCATAGTAAAAGTACTTTATATATTATGTATGTTCCTGTAGAACATTTTACAAATGCTCAGAGTTTTTGCAAACATGCTTTAGACTCAACACTCTTTCGATGCAGCCAAACACACACACACACACACACACACACACACACACACACTTAAGTTTAGAGAGTGGGAGTTCTGTAGAAAAGGAAACTGTACTTCCTGTCAGAGTCCTCCCACTGAAACCTCAGAGAGAGAAAGACGACAGAAACAAAGAGACGCCTTTATTTCTCATGCATGAGTAACGGTAAATATATAAACAGAAATAAACACAGTGAGACTAAAATGTGTAATAATGTCCGTGTGTTTGATGATTTGCAGATCAGTCGTCACACTCAATGTTCTGCTGCTGCTGCGCCATACAGAGCAGGTAACAGTAACACCTACAGTTCATATTAACGAGGCCTCTCCTGTAGGTTTGAGTGCATGCATGTGGGGAGGCGTGTGGCGCAGTGGGTTGTGCGTTGGTGTTGGGATCAGGGGGTCACAGGTTCAAACCCACTGCAGTCAGTATGTCGTTGTGTCCCTGAGACACTTCACCCCAAATTGCTCCTGTGGGGATTGCCCACAGTATGGAGTATGTAAGTCGCTTTGGATAAAAGCGTCTAACATGTGACATGTGATGTAACGGATGTGAAGGGTCTGCAGAGGCTGAAATGTTCTTTGTTTCTCAGAGAGTTCAGCACTCGCATGGAGCTGGAGGACAGATCGTCGTCTCTGTGTTGCAGACGATACCCAGGACGAGCCCGCAGGGTGAGAGAGGGGGTGTGTGTGTGTGTGTGTGTGTGACTGAAGAACCTAGGATATACATAGCACTTGTTAGAAGCATTTAAAATATTAGTAAAAAATGCCCCAATACTTGAGAAAAGTCTGAAACATTTGTGGAAATCTTTAGGAGAAAATTAGAAAAATCTATGTATTAAAGTGTGTGTGTGTGTGTGTGTGTGTGTGTGTGTGTCAGGTGGACAGGTCCAGGAAGAAGCTCCCTCTCCCTCCTCCCGATGAAGATGTTGGTGAAGGTCAGTCTCTGATCAGTGTCCTCGCCATGTACGACTTCAGCGCCAAGGAGGAGAGCGACCTCACACTGAAGCAGGTACACACACACACACACACACACACACACACACACACACACAGACACACAGTAGAGGTATGTGTGTGTTGACGCAGTGTGTTTTCTTATTTATTTAACCTTTATTTAACCAGATAAAAAAAGCATTGAGATAAAATCTCATTTTCAATGCTGACCTGGCCAAGAAGGCAGCAACGTCACACGTAACACAAACATATAAAATACAGAGAACATAACTAAGAAAACAAAAGACGAAAAAGCAGTCACTACATTGAGCACATTAGGGACAGTAAGAAAGGTACACTACTTATTACTGCAAGAGCAGCTGGTGGTAAGGACCTCAGACAACTTCAATTTAAAACAGACTATTGGGACATGTGCCGTCAGTTTGAGGCTTGATTGAAGGTCATTCCAAGACCAAGGACCATAATAAAAAGACTCCTTTTTCCAGCCTCAGTCCGCACGCAGGACCTGGAACCGTATCCAGGCACTGGATCTGAGGTTGTAAGAGTCACAAACTGGGCAAATCTGGCACATATGTACAGTGGAAGCTGACCTAAAATGGCTTTATACATTAATAAAAACCAATGCTGCATCCTACGCATAGTAAGTGAGGACCATCCAGTTAGGCTATACAGTTTGCAATGATGAGTCCTATAGGGTGCATTTGATATATAACGCAGTGCAGCATGGTAGAGTGGGTCAAGTTTGGCCAAAACAGTGGGACAGGCAAATCTATAAATGGTATCACCGTAGTCCAGCTGGGACAGGAATAAGCCAGAGACCAACCTTTTACGGGATGAAGTTGAAAAACAACATTTAAGTCTGTAAAGGAAGCCAAGAGTGAATTTCAATTTCTTTGTTAGAACTTCAATGTGGTGTTTAAAGTTCAGATTACTGTCCAACCAAAAGCCCAGATATTTGTAGGTATCGACAAACTCAACAGAGACGCCATCAAGGGTGTCAATGGAGAGGCAAGAGGACGCTGACTTGGGAGCAAAAAGCATTGCTTTGGTTTTCTTACTGTTCAATAGCAGTTTGGAATCAAGAAGTGCATGCTGCAGCGTGATAACATCAGATTTTAAATTGGAAACGGCCATATCCAGAGAAGGAGCACATGAGTATACAATAGTGTCATCAGCATACATATGATGGGTAGAGAATTGCATCTGATTACAAATATTGTTTACATATCATAAAAAGAGCAAGGGCCCCAAAATAGAGCCCTGTGGAACTCCCTTCTCCAAGGTGACAGGGTCAGAGACAGTACTACCCAACCTGACGCATTGAGTACGGTCGGTTAGATAACTCTGAAACCAGCAAATGGCGTTATGACCGAAACGAGACACCAACATAACATTAGTCAGAATGTGGTGATCTACAGAGTCACATGCTTTGGCTAGGTCAATAAACAATGCAACACAAACAGATTCTTTATCCAAAGCAGCCTTAATATCGTCTAAGACTTTCAGACTGGCAGTCACAGTTAAGGGTTAGTTAGGGTTAAGGATGTTGTGTGAATTTAAAAAGAGGAGATAGAGAGTGGACAGGGAGAGATTACAAATATCAGTTACTGGTTGTGCTATAATCTGAGCTGCAATTTTTAAAAAGAACGGGTCGAGGCCGTCAGGCCCGGCAGGCTTTTTAGGATCAATTGAGTGCAAACCGTGTAAGACTTCAGAGACCGAGAAATAAGCGAAATCAAAAACAGGGGAGTTCATCTCTAGACTAGGGCTGTGAGTACGACCATTTAGACTAGACATACCATCTGAATCTGAAATAAAAGAATCACTGACCTTCAGTTTTTGTGGGAAACTAGAAACCTTCTTGTTCTGAAGTGATTTAATTGTTTTCCAGAACTTAGAATGGTCATTAAAACAATCAGAGGTTAAGATCAGATAGTAATCAGCTTCAGCTTTTTTAATAAGGGCTGAACATTTATTTCTGAGGACACGAAAAAGAAGCCAGTCATCACTAGTGTTAGACTTTCTAGCTAAGGACCATTGCTTATTTCAACATCGACAGATGGAATTAACGCTATGAAGTGCCATTTAACCTCGGCCAGATCGTGAAGGAAAGCCCGCTCAGAGAAGTGTTTGAAGCAGTGTGTGTGTGTTTCAGGGGGAGGAGTACGTGATTCTGCACAAACAGGACCAGCTGTGGTGGAGAGCGCAGGACAGACATGGGTGCGTCTCAGTGTTTTTACAAATAAATAATATTCTCTCTTTTTAAACACCTTGTGCAGCTTCCTGTATACTGTGTGTATATCTGTGTGTGTATTACAATACTAGGGGGATAAATATACATATTTGTGTGTATATTTGTATTTTTGTATTCGGGATTGTGGGAAACGGTATTTCGATCTCTCTGAACTGAAAGATTGACGATAAAGTTGACTTTGACTTCATTTGTTTATCAGGAATAAAGGCTTCATCCCCAGTAACTACGTGACGGAGAAGAACAGGATCGAGGCCAACTCGTGAGTGCTTCTCTGTACTTAGTAATACATTAAGTTATTGTTTTTATAAACATTTGTTTTATTTGTGTCGAGATATTTTTGGTTTATTTTTTCTCAACTGAATACTAACTGAGGTTTCTTTTTTGGTGTATTTTCATCACGAAATAAAGATAATTCAGAATGACTTTGTTCGCAGCAACATGAGGATTATTTTTAATCATATATGTATAAATATATTTTTATTTTATTATATTTATTTATTTTATATAATTTTAAATATATTTTTTTCATGTAGTTATAAATATATTTTAATTTAATTTTAAATATATTTATTTAGATATATTTTTAATTCATTTTATTATAAATATATTTTTATATTTTATTATATTATTATGTTATCCCCTGCAGCTGGTACTGTAAGAACATCACGAGAACAGAAGCTGAGCAGCTGCTGAGACAAGAGGTGAACACCTGTCTGTCTGCCTGTCTGTCTGCCTGTCTGTCTACCTGTCTGTCTACCTGTCTGTCTACCTGTCCGTCTACCTGTCCGTCTGTCTGTCCGTCTACCTGTCTGTCTACCTGTCTGTCTGCCTGTCTGTCTACCTGTCCGTCTACCTGTCCGTCTGTCTGTCCGTCTGTCTGTCTGTCTGTCTGTCTGTCTGTCTGTCTGTCTGTCTGTCTGTGTGTCTGTCTGTCTGTCTGTCTGTCTGTCTCTCTCCTTCTGTCTGTCTGTCTGTGTGTCTGTGTGTCTGTCTGTCTGTCTGTGTGTCTGTCTGTCTGTCTGTGTGTCTGTCTGTCTGTCTGTCTGTCTGTCTGTCTGTCTGTCTGTCTGTCTGTCTCTCTCTCTCCTTCTGTCTGTCCGTCTACCTGTCGGTCTGTCTGTCTGTCTGTCTGTCTGTCTGTCCGTCTGTCTGTCCGTCTGTCTGTCCGTCTACCTGTCTGTCTACCTGTCTGTCTACCTGTCCGTCTACCTGTCTGTCTGTCTGTCCATCTACCTGTCTGTCTAACTGTCCGTCTACCTGTCTGTCTAACTGTCCGTCTACCTGTCTGTCTACCTGTCTGTCTACCTGTCCGTCTACCTGTCTGTCTGTCTGTCCGTCTACCTGTCCGTCTACCTGTCCGTCTACCTGTCCGTCTACCTGTCCGTCTACCTGTCCGTCTACCTGTCTGTCTACCTGTCCATATACACATACAGTACAGGAATAAACCAATATAGAATAATTAGTGAATAATTGGTAATTTTTCCAGCAAAATAAGTATATATATATACTCTATTTCCAGCTTCTTAAATGGGATTATTTCTCGCTTTTTCTTTGTTTTTTTTGATTACAAACTAAATGTATCATCATTGTTACTGTTAGTCGAACAAAACAAGCAACAGGAAGACATAACGCTGTATTTCTGACATGTTTTATTCATTATTATATTACATATCACTGTTTTCAGGACAAAGAGGGAGGGTTCGTGGTGCGGGAGTCGAGTCAGAAGGGAGTTTACACCGTGTCCGTCTACACCAAAACATTAAGGTGAGGATCAAATAAACATGAATCTATATCTAGTTATTCTGAGAGAAGTGTCAGAAAAATACACAAAAAGTATTAGTAAAATATGCAAAACGTTTGAGACAGAAATCGGAAATATATTTGACATGTGAGAAAAAAGTCTGAAAAATGTGTGTGTGTGTGTGTGTGTGTGTGTGTGTGTGTGTGTGTGTGTGTGTGTGTGTGTGTGTGTGTGTGTGTGTCAGTAATGTGAACGGGGACATCAGACATTACCAGATCAAGTTGACGGACAGCGGTCAGTTTTACCTGGCGGAGAAACACATCTTCAACTCCATCCCTGAAGTCATCCGTTACCACGAACACAATGCAGCAGGTACACACACACACACACACACACACACACACACACACACACACACACACACACACACACACACACACACACACACACACACACACACACTCTCTGGATGTGACACAGTAACATTTAAAACATTAACGTTTATTTCTTGGTGTTATTTGGTGTTTTCCTGCAGGGTTAGTCACCAGACTGAGGTACTCAGTGGGTCCGACGGGACGCTGCGTACCGGCTACTGCTGGATTCAGCTCAGGTGAGTGAGGGAGGAAGGGGAG
>CM062286.1:3024893-3039893 GCA_031216635.1 Dissostichus eleginoides
ACTCTCAAGACACACACACACACACAGAGACACACACACACACACAAAGAGACACACACACACACACACATACACACACACACACACAGACACACACACACACAGAGACACACACACACACAGACACACACACACACAGACACACACACACAGAGACACACACACACACTCTCAGAGACACACACACACACACACACACAGAGACACACACACTCTCAGAGACACACACACACACAGAGACACACACACACACACACTCACACACTCACACACACACACACACACTCTCAGAGACACACACTCACACACACACACACTCACACTCACACACTCACACTCACACACTCACTCACACACACACACACACACACTCACACTCACACACACACACTCACACACACACACACACACACACTCACACACACACACTCACACACACACACTCACACACACACACCACACACACACACAGACACACACACAGTCAGGATTTGTTATGGATTTTTGGGGGAAACTCATCTAATCTAAAAAATCCCAAGATTTCCCTCCAAATATCTCAGAGATCTTGAGTTTCTTCACTGAATATGATTCCCCCCCCCCCCTCACTCTGTTATTATTATTCATTATTCATGCAAACAACAACAGTTTCTTGTCACTAACTTTTTGCCACAATTTAAGATGTTTTTTAGGGTTTAAAGGATTGTTTTTCATCTCTTCTTCTTCTGCTGCTTTAATTCTCTCTTCTTCGGTGGTGTTCTCGGTGGGAGTAGAAGCCTCAGGGTCGCCCGTCCTTCTCCGAGCTCCTGGAGGACATCAGGAAACTGGCAGAAAATACGGAATAATCCACACTTTAATTGTATATATCGCTGAGTATTATTACAAACTGTTCTTCTGAATGTACACAGATTATTTTTTTGTTTATTGTAAATAAATATTTTTACATTAAAACCTGTTTCTGATAAAGACAGCAGGGGGCGGTGGAGAGCTTTGGGTCGGTTATTAGGCAGAATATGACATGCTCATGACTGTAAAGGGCGGTTTGTAATTGTAAAATAAACATAAATGTGTCAGATTTTGGGAAGATGCCCACCGACAGCTCTCACACAGTGAGGTCTGACATGTAAGTAATTGCTTTTTAATTAAACACCTGAATGTAAACATCGATTTTGAAGGAGGTTTGTTTTGACACACAGTAAAACATCTTGGTTATCCAATTTGGATCCTTTATCGGTCTGAGAGACAACATCCAAACAGATTAAATTCATAAGAAAAGTGTAAAATATCACACATGGCATCTTTACCTCTCATGTTAGCGTGTGTTCTGGTTTATTTACAGGGCTTTGCTTTGTTCATACAGTTCTAATGTGTGTGTAAAGTATTCAAATGTCATTATTCGTGCTGCACTGAGCATGCGCAAACAAAGAGAACACATGGCGGGGGGCGTTACCTTGGAGACACACACGCACACACACACAGCCACAGTGTCGATTTCTGCAGTGACGGTGATACGACACACACACACACACACACACACACACACACACACCGGAGAACAACAACGTTACTCGAGTGTTTACGTTGGAAACGGGAGCGGAGGAATTCACCTGTAAAAAGGTGAGTGTGTTTCACTGGTTTGTTTATGTGTGTGTGAAATCAATTTCCTACCATCTATTTATTCTATTAAATGCGTTTCATTTTGGAGGAAGTATATAGTTTACTTACTAGCCTACAGTAAGACTACTTACACGACAGTAAAAATACTGCCTTGAAATGTTACTTTAGCTTTAATAATACAAATGTAATAAAGTATATTATTGTCTACTATGTATGTTTGAATTTATGACTTTTATTTGAGACAGATATATCTGATCTATATATTACCTTCGCCAGTAGACCTTTATTAGGAGTTTGTATATGAAATATTATACAATATGTGACGGATACATCTCTTATTTTCCTTTCCTAATACCATTACTGTTTCTTCATTGTCCTTTTTATTTATTTGTAAGTGTGTGTATTTTGTTTCTCTTGAACATTTTGGTACTTTTACTTAAATGTCTTTTTGTTTTATTACTTAAAGTGTTTTTAAATACCGTTTTCTTGCTTAACGATGTGTTTGCTTGGGTCAGAGCCATATATTGAATACTGTGTACAACTTATAGTAAAAACAAAAGTGAGTAAAATGTATTTATAAGTGACGTTTTCTATATTTCCCAGAGTTATGGAGCGTTACGAGTCTCTGGGTCTGGTCGGAGAGGGAAGTTACGGCACCGTCCTGAAATGTCGTCACCGAGAATCCGGACGCCTCGTCGCCATCAAGAAGTTCGTGGACTCGGATGACGACAAGACGGTGAAGAAGATCGCCCTGAGGGAGATCAAGCTGCTGAGGGTAACATGTCAATCAAACCACCTGTCAATCAATCCACCAGCCAATTAAACACCAGCATTCAGACTGAAACCTGAGTGCAGTAAAACACAAAAGCAGCCTGTCAATCACAAGACAAACACATCTAAAAATAACTCGGAGGAATCGTTGGAAGACGAGAAGCATCGTCTAGATTTGTTCTGCAGTCTTAGTCTTTAATATTCTGGAAACAAGAGACTCTTCATCTAATATCAGGAAAATAGATGCTTGGTTTCTGGAAAAGGTTTCATCAGGCAACAATACTTTCTAGTCAGGCGTTTTGGACGAAGCATTCATCAGTTATTTTAAAGTAATGTTGCACAAAAACATATCTAGATAGATAGATAGATGGATGGATGGATGGATGGATGGATGGATGGATAGATAGATGGATGGATGGATGGATGGATGGATGGATGGATGATGGATGGATGGATGGATGGATAGATGGATGGATGGATGGATGGATAGATAGATGGATGGATGGATGGATAGATAGATGGATGGATGGATGGATGGATGGATGGATAGATAGATAGATAGATAGATAGATGGATAGGTGCTAGTGTTAACTCAGACTGTAGGCCAATTGGCACTGAGTAAAATATTAATTTGAATGTTTTCTTTTACGCTGTCATCTTTTAAACCTTTAAGCAACTGCGCCACGACAACCTGGTGAACCTCCTGGAGGTGTGGAAGCGCCGCCGCCGCTGGTACCTCGTGTTCGAGTTTGTGGAGCGAACGCTTCTGGACGATCTGGAGCAGAACCCGACCGGACTGGACCTGAACACGAGCCGGCAGATCCTGTTCCAGATCCTGAGGGCGGCCGCCTTCTGCCACCAGCAAAATGTGAGGAGTCAGAGAAATGAACCACATCAAAGGCTTCCAGTATGATATTTTAGAAGTGGAAGCACCTTCAGGGTATTCTGTAATGGAGGCAGAGGTGGGAAGCAGTGGAGTACAAATACTTTGTTACTGTACTTAAGTACATGTTTCTGGTATCAGTACTTTACTCCACTACTTATTTTTCTGACGACTTTTTACTTTGACTTCTTACATTTCTAACACAAATACCTGTACTTTCTACTTCTTACATTTTGAACCCAAATACCTGTACTTTCTACTTCTTACATGTTGAACCCAAATACCTGAACTTTCTACTTCTCACATTTTCCAAACAGGCTGGTTCCTTTAGTTTGAATGTGTGTTTGGTGGCGTGATCATTATTATTTAGAGTCATTGCGTGCCTATTGATTTGAACACGATCCGTGTATCCATCATTTCCTGGTCTTCTCTAAAGAAGAGGGACCAATGAAAACGTTGTCATGTTGCCGTTGTTCAGCATGGAAACATTCATTAGCTAACAATGACATTATTGTTCTATTAATATAAAGGGAGGTCAGGTACTCTTTAAAACAGCTGGTAGTTATGGGTACATTTTACTGAAGTACATTTCAAAGCCCTCTTTACTTTGACTTGAGTAAAGAAGTTTAGTCAGTACTTCTACTTTTACCAGAGTATTTTTAAACATGAGTATCTGTACTTCTACTTGAGTAAAGGATGTGTGTACTTTTGCCATCTCTCAGTGGAGGTCTTTCACATGTTCTGTGTATAGCAAGTATCGGTACGATCAGGGGTTGGTTTTAAGGATGCTTTTGGAGAATAAATCCCAAGCTGCCAGAGGAAGAATTACAACCTCTACTTTTATCCTTTTGCTTCCCAGATAATCCACCGTGACATCAAACCAGAGAACATCCTCATCTCTCAGTGTGGTGTGGTGAAGATGTGCGACTTTGGTTTTGCCCGGACCATGACATCTCCTGCCGAGGGGGGGGTTTACACCGACTATGTAGCCACTCGCTGGTACAGAGCGCCTGAACTGCTGGTGGGAGATACCAAGTATGGCAAGTAGGTATCTGTTGGGAAAATACTGAATGTCCTCTTCCAATATCAGAGTCCACATGATAACAAAGGTATCCCAACTGTAGCTGTGTACATGACAGGATGTATGATTACCTAGAAGAGCATCAGGACTGTTTTAGGCATATGATAGCTATGTGATTAACATGATGATTCAGCCTCTATGGAGAGAGACACATGACAAGCATGATCATTTCTGACGTGGAGCTAATCTGAAGTAAACATTGAATACTGCTTTCTATTCCTCCATCTTGTGACTGTGTAACTCCCTCTCTTGGATATCAGCATGTGAAGGACACTGTTCAGGAACTAGTTGATGCTCTGTATGTGATGACTACTTCCATTCTGGAGAGGATCACAAATACATGGATCCTGAGATTGAAGCTCAAGTCTGGGACGAGTGATAGTTTTCTAAAGTATCACACCTGAGGATGTGTTGTTGTTGTTTCCTGTTGATACAGATGTTAACAGGTGTTTTCTGTGTGTGTAGAGCGGTAGATGTTTGGGCTTTTGGGTGCCTGTTGCTGGAGATGTTAACGGGTCAGCCTCTGTTCCCCGGAGACTCCGACCTGGACCAGATTTACCACATCGTCAGGTGCTTCGGTAAGTATATATGTTAAAGGTCACCTATTGTGCAAAATCCACTTTTCCATGTCTTTTAAACATCAACATGTGTCCCCTCTTCTCCATGTCTCTTCTACATCAACATGTGTCCCCTCTTCTTCATGTCTCTTCTACATCAACATGTGTCCCCTCTTCTTCATGTCTCTTCTACATCAACATGTGTCCCCTCTTCTTCATGTCTCTTCTACATCAACATGTGTCCCCTCTTCTTCATGTCTCTTCTACATCACATGTGTCCCCTCTTCTTCATGTCTCTTCTACATCAACATGTGTCCCCTCTTCTCATGTCTCTTCTACATCAACATGTGTCCCCTCTTCTTCATGTCTCTTCTACATCAACATGTGTCCCCTCTTCTTCATGTCTCTTCTACATCAACATGTGTCCCCTCTTCTTCATGTCTCTTCTACATCAACATGTGTCCCCTCTTCTTCATGTCTCTTCTACATCTACATGTGTCCCCTCTTCTTCATGTCTCTTCTACATCACCATGTGTCCCCTCTTCTTCATGTCTCTTCTACATCAACATGTGTCCCCTCTTCTTCATGTCTCTTCTACATCAACATGTGTCCCCTCTTCTTCATGTCTCTTCTACATCAACATGTGTCCCCTCTTCTTCATGTCTCTTCTACATCAACATGTGTCCCCTCTTCTTCATGTCTCTTCTACATCAACATGTGTCCCCTCTTCTTCATGTCTCTTCTACATCAACATGTGTCCCCTCTTCTTCATGTCTCTTCTACATCAACATGTGTCCCCTCTTCTTCATGTCTCTTCTACATCAACATGTGTCCCCTCTTCTTCATGTCTCTTCTACATCAACATGTGTCCCCTCTTCTTCATGTCTCTTCTACATCAACATGTGTCCCCTCTTCTTCATGTCTCTTCTACATCAACATGTGTCCCCTCTTCTTCATGTCTCTTCTACATCAACATGTGTCCCCTCTTCTTCATGTCTCTTCTACATCAACATGTGTCCCCTCTTCTTCATGTCTCTTCTACATCAACATGTGTCCCCTCTGGTTAAAGAGACTCTGAAAGTTTCAGGAACAAAGATTCTCTCTTTTTTTCTCCTGATCCATTTCTATAAAAACCTGTCTGAAAATGAGCTGATCAGATTTTGGCCACTTTATGATGTCATAACGATGTTTTGTCTTGTGTAACCATTAGCCAATCACCAACCAAGGTAACCCCCCCCCCCCCCCTTATCACCTGAATCTCCTCCTAGAGCACCATTGAGTTCTTTTTAACCAAATCTCTCTCAGAGGGGCGTGGGGAGGGGCTCCTTATTTTCATCTAAAGTAACAGACAGAGAATCAGCACTTTGGAAACAGGGCTGAAACAGAGGGGATTATGGGATGCTGCAATGATCTGTTTGGTGTTTCAGCCAATCAGAGACAGGTTCTGTATATATCTGAGACCTGTGATATATTGATGAGAAACAGTACAATAGGGGACCTTTGAATAAGAACATGAAATATCTTATCTTTGAACTCTCTCAACACACGTATACTCTCTTGGGTTCTCCTAGGTAACCTGACAGCTCATCACCAGGAGTTGTTCTACAGGAATCCCGGCTTTTCTGGAGTCAGACTTCCAGAACATTCTGGCCGAGTCCCATTGGATCAGCGCTTTCCTACAATCCCTCCCACCGCCCTGGATCTGGCTCAGGTACATTGACTTAAATGTCCCATTACAAGTATTCACAATCAGATAAAAAGACTGTAAAGCATTCATTCATTTGGCAGAACCAGTCATACTTTTGTCTTGATTCTTCAGAGTTGTCTCCAGATGGATCCAGAAAGACGCGCCCAGTGTTCAGAACTGCTCGAACATCCTCTGTTCACTCAGGACTCTTTCCACATCAGATTTTTGGACGAGTTGAATGCAAAGATCCAGAAAGACCACAGAGAAAACTCTACCCTTCCCAAAATAACCAAAACCCCAAGACGAGAAAGGAACGAAGGGGATGACAGGAACCGGAGAAGCAAAGAGAAGAAACAAACTGAAGATCCTGACGAGAGAGGCAACAAGGAAAAGGAGAGGAAGGAGGAAGAGAAGATGGAGAAAACTAAAGGAAAGCAACCTTCAAAGCTTTCCAAAACTATTCGAAACCCCTCAGAGCCTCTAATATCAACCAAACAATCCAAAACCTTAGCCGCAAAGATTGATAATGCCGCAAAAACAACTGTGCCCGTGAAAAGTAAACCAGGGAAAGTCACCGTTGGGGATCTGAGAAAAGAACCTGAGGCGTCAAAATCAACTAAAACCTTTACTTTGGATTCTTTAGAGTCTACCAAGACTGCAACAGATCTAAAGGACAATAACACATTGGTAGCTAAACAAGGAAAGGTTGCTTCTCTGGAAACAAAGGAAGACCATTTGAAGACAGATGGAGGATTCAGTGGCTTGGAGATTGGTAGATCTACCAAATCGGAGCTAAGTCAAGACTTTGGGAAGAACTGGACCAACACAAAAGTGCTTAAACGTCTAAAACCTCAACTAGTGACCATACTATTGGGATTTATTCACCAAAAGCATCCTTAAAAGCAACCCCTGATCGTACAGATACTTCCTTAACTCAAACAATGGGAAAGACCTCCAATACAGAATACCCTGAAGGTGCTTCCACTTCTAAAATATCAAATGCTGATCAAGTAGAGACAAGTTGGACACTTAAATCGACTCAACCATCAAGTCATGAGCACATTAAGGTTTCTACAACAACTATCCCTCCTGTCAACAAGCCATGCAAGACGACTTCAGCAAACAAAGAGCAAAGAAAGACCTCTGAATGTCCCAAAGTCTTGCCTTTAAACTCAAAGACATCTAAGACTACCTCAAACTCAAAAATGACCAAAAACAACACATTTTTTTGCAATCCTTCAAAGACGCTTCTCTCGGATATTTCAAGGGAGTCCTCAACAGTTTTTAGAGAAGCCACTCCTGTCCAAAGCACGATAACAACAGCTAAAGGAACCTCAAAGTTTCCCAAAGCTGGCTCGTATTCAGATGCTAAACCAACGGACGGGGGACTTTCAGAAATATCAGCCAAAACTCAACAGGATATCAACGAGGCAAACAACTTTGAGATTTACGATGCCTCAAGTGGAGACTACAAGGAGAATCCTGAATCTTCTGAGCTCTCTAGTGTCTATCAACTGAGGACTCCTCCATCCAAAATCACTGCACCATCCAGAACCACTGTGGCGATGGAAATCCCTGAAAGCAATGCACCATTAGGAACCATTATTCCAAAGACATTGAAAGTATCGGACAAAGAAAACCGAGAGGATTTAGCGCTCTCTGTTTTCATCAGTTCAACGACCACGTCTGTAGTTGACCAAATCTCAAAGGTTGAACACTCTAACTACACATCCTTGATCGGAGAACCCAAACTGAAGCATGGGTCTTTTAGCAACCACAGTAAGTCTGTCGCAACAATGACCCTTAAGACTCAGAAAACTACATTTCCCACAAAGAAAAGAGACATCCCAGAAACGACAGATGGATCAGCTGATGCAGATTCGACTCGTTTCAACTCTACCACTCCAGACCACAAAGCTTTGACACGAAGCTTCGTCTTCAACACGCCAGACGTTGATGAGTTTAACATCAGCAAACCCCAATCCTCTCCACCTCCACCTCCTCCTCCTCCCTCTTCCTCACCCCTCGTCTCCTCTTCACCAGTCGTCAATCCATCCACCAGCGATCACTTTTCCATGGGGGCAGGTTTCCATCCTGGGAACCACAGCCTTAGGTACTGAAGTTCAAACATACAAGCACAATAGAGTACAGTACAATATTTGTTTGTGTTAAAGCGTTTAGACACACACTTGGTTTTAAACCTGTGCAGTTGTTTCTATTCTAACTCGTACTTTTAAACCATTCTATGGTCTTTTTTGTTGTTATTTCCAAAGGATGTAGCTTAGTAGCCAGCTGCCTACGTAGGAATATGATCCGTATACATTTGGACGATGGTCTTCTAGTAACTAAAACACCACAACAGCAAACTTATTTGAATCATTCAGCAAATCTTGGATGAGGCGATGACTTAAAGTCTGAAACAAGAGATATATTCTCAAAGAAACTCAATTTGTCCACGCTAGTAGCTTTCATTAACATATTTTGGATACTGGGGACTCAGGAGTAAACAAAGAATTACTCCTGAGCGCTTCCTACATTAGTTTGGTCTTTAAAGTTTCGCTTTGGTTTCCTGTCGAGCGTTAGAACCCTAACAACAACTCTTCCAATGTTTTCTTAGTTTACAATATGACAGAATGTTTGTGTTTATCACAGGTTTGCAGACAAGTGGAGGCATCACGGTGGCGTCTACGGTCGACTGTCCAACCACATGTCTGGATCTCGCTGCACAGGTGACATAGCTCATATTTCACTTGTTTAAGAACAGAATCACATAGAAACTGTCTTCCAATTACACCAATGTCTTTTATTTCAGGTGTCAGACAAGAGCCAGACTTGTGAGCGCTCCTTAGTGTCCGACAGGGGAATTACAGCGACCAAGAAGAAGTCAGACGTCCATTTCCCAGATTTAAGAAGCTCAGGACTGCCAGAGATCAGAGGAAGAGAAGGTATGCAAACACACCTTGCTATAATATGTACAATTTAGTAAAGCACAAGAAAGATGATTTATTGTTACAGGCTCTCTATGGGACGATCAAAAGCCTGTTTCCTCATCTTAACTGTATTGTGGGGGAAAGAGAGAGGAATTGGGCTCCGAAGCAGTTTTCCAACATTTTCTTAGACTGAAAAATGTATTTTCTCAAACTCACTATTACTAGATCAAATTTAAATCTCCCTCAATCTAAAGCATGCTCAAAAAACAACATTAAGTAAGCAATTTGTTTACCTTTTACCCCAATAAGTACATGCTATTAGCCGCAACATAAGAAAAATAAAGAAATGTTTTTTTGTTAGAGAATTACGTTATTTTGGGTTAGTTTTTATCATGTAACTTTGTCAGGATAGTAACTACAAGCAAATCATTATGAAAGTGTTTATTTTACTGTTTTTTACTCAGGGAAACTCAACAAAGGCACTTCCAAGGATCCGAGGAAGTCAGAAGCTCAGCAGCACGGACACACCAGTACCGACTCACAAACACCTTAAAAAAACATTATTTTCAGTCAAAAAAATTCAAAAAATATTGAAATATCTTAATTCAAATCCAGCATTTTGTCAATGACAGTTAATCAAATTTCCTCAGGTTGTATTATGTTGAAAGCATCAAACGGGTCATTCATGTGTGAATACTTTTTTAACACCAACAGAAAATGTTTTTGACGGCATAAAAATAATAAAAAACTTTAAAAAATGAACATGTTTTTTGGTTTAATGGCAGAGGCTGCTAACAGCTGTAAAAAAGCACAAGCAATGACATTTTAATAATTGAGCGCATAGTATTCGTTAAAACGTACAAAATATTTACTATAATGCTAAATAAAGTGTTTTTTCTAACAGAAGCCCTTTTAGGAGAATGCATTTAGACATAAGTAAACAACATGTGCTAATCTGTCAAAAGAAAGTCCACAAAATCTCCTATTTTCCAATAAACCGTTAAGACTCGTCGCTTGAGTCCTCTGAAGAAGAAGAACCCGTTCTCCGTTGGTTCCTGTTCGTCCTTCCCGCTCTTTTTACCAGCGTTTCCCGCGACTCGCTGCTGTCTGATGACGAACCGTAGCCTCTGGGAGGAAGCCTTCCCATTGGCTGAGAGATAAAAGAGCCTCTGCTATTGGTGAGGAGATGGAAGAGGAGGCTGTGATCGATTGGTTTAGCCGGAGCTGCTGGCTGCTTTCTGATTGGTGTTCCAGGGTTTCTGGTGTCTGGTTTCCAGGGTTTTGATTGGACGGCTGGCTTTTCGGTCCTGGCAACAACCTGCTGGAGAATTTAAGAGAAGAGATAAAAATATGAAAAATGCGCTATTTGTACAAAATAATATATGATCTTTTTTACTTTTTATTATGACACTTTATAACCAGTTTTTATTGTTGCTGATAATTATGTAAAATACTATACTATGACTTATTAATTTGATTTAAATCGATAAAAACTTCTGGGATTTTTTAGATTAGATAACATTCTGACTTTTTACAGCTTTTACTATGCCAGGACTTTTTTTGATATTCTAATGACAAACTAAACCATGATTCTTTTAATGACATACTTCACTAATCACATAGCTGGTCAAGTATTTACAAGTTGGCTTGGTGCTTCTGGTGTTGGTGACTCTGGAAGTTTTGAGGACACAGTGAAGCTACGACTACTAACTAACTAACTAATCAACAAACCAACTAACTTATTAACCAACTAATCAACTATCTAACTAACTAACTTATTAACTAACTAATCAACTATCTAACTAACTAACTTATTAACTAACTAACATACTAACTAACTCACCAACTATCTAACTTACCTACTTACTTACTAACTAACTAACTTTACTTACTTACTAACTTACTTTACTTACATACTAACTTACTTACTTACTTTCTAACTAACTAACTTTACTTACTTGCTTGCTTACTTACTAACTAACTAAACGTACTTACTAACTGACTAACTAACTCTCTTACCTACTTACTTACTAACTAACTAACTAACTTTACTTATTTACTAACTTACTTACTTACTAACTAACTAACTTTACTTGCTTGCTTGCTTGCTTACTTACTAACTAAATAGCTGTTAGAAAAATATCACTCGTCACTGGCTTGAGCTTCAATATCAGGATACATGTATTTATTATTGTGATGTTTTTCTAACACTGACTAACTAACTAACTGACTAACTGACTAACTAACTTACTAACTGACTAACTAACTTACTAACTAACTGACTAACTAACTAACTAACTGACTAACTAACTGACTAACTAACTGACTAACTAACTAACTGACTAACTAACTGACTAACTAACTGACTGACTGACTAACTAACTAACTGACTGACTGACTAACTAACTAACTGACTGACTGACTGACTGACTGACTGACTGACTGACTGACTGACTGACTGACTAACTAACTAACTAACTAACTGACTGACTGACTGACTGACTGACTGACTGACTGACTGACCTGTGTGATGGGTTTGGTGGTTCTGGTGGTTCTGATGGTTCTGGTGGTTCTGATGGGTTTGGTGGTTCTGATGGTTCTGATGGTTCTGGTGGTTCTGATGGGTTTGGTGGTTCTGATGGGTTTGGTGGTTCTGGTGGTTCTGGTGGTTCTGGTGGTGGGTTTGTTGGTGTTTGTGGTGGCTTGGGGGGCCGGTGTGGGGAGCATGATGACCCTGCAGGTGTCCACAGCAGAGCCATCGATCTCTGGAAACTCAAACCCCGGAAAAGAGGAGTCGTATCGATCTGATGGAGGAGAGACAGGTAGGTTAACCACTCTGCTGACGCAAATACTGTCTGCTTTAGATAGGACTGTATCCCAGGCATTTACAAAAAAACATGTGTTTAGAAGCAGAATCAGAAACAGGTTTATCAGCAGGTCGGTCGACACGTTCGAGGAATTTGACTTGATGTCGTGGTGCATACATAAAAGTAAAACAAAAATGTAAAAACACAGATAGAGAACTATTTCAATAACACTATAATAACATGTTAATGGATGTATTGTCCTACAGTCGCGTTTTAAACCCCTTCGTATCTGTAATTAGCTTTTTCCTTCTGGATGTTTTGTTTACGCAGCAGTTTACCCTCCGCAGGTCAGCAGGTGTTTCTCTGCATTTAAGGCGTCTGTGCTGCCATCTGATCTGCGCTGCATAATTCATGACAACAAGTCTATGGTGTGTTTTCTCTTTTGTTTTCAGTTAAGCTGCCAGAAGACAACCGCTAAAGAAAGACGTCTTTGTTCCAAAACATCAAACAGGTCCAGCTACGTTCAGCTAGATTCTTGTGTTTTGGTTCTTGTGTTTTGGTTCTTGTGTTTTGGTGTCTTGTCTTGTGAATTTAAAATTGGTTACGATTTTGGTTCATTTTCCAGATTAAAAGGAGAGTGTTTTACTCACCGGGAGTCAAGTAGGTGCTGTGAACTCTGAGGAAGAGGAGAAGAAGGACTACAATCCTGCAGGACATGGTGATAAAAAGTGGAGAACAAAGGGAGGAAGAAAGAGGAAGAGTGTTGACTTCAAACTGACTGACGGATATTTAAAGGGAAGCTGTGAAGAGGAGGGAGGAGATATGAAGATGATAAATGTCTAGACTAATGTTTTGACAGGGTTTGTGGTTCTTGAGTTGCAACAGACTTATTAAACTGTATTTATTTAGAGGAAGGTTTAGGGAGCAGCAACGCCCTGATTCACAGGAAGTCAGCAATTAACCACAAAATGAAGGGGTTTTCCACACGTTACCATGTTAAAACATAATAAATACAAATAATATAACCATTTTATTTACTTCAAACGGTACAACCTTTTTTTAACTGGGTAATAATGTTTAACATTGCCAGCTGATCCCCCTTAAAAGGATGGTTCTATACAATTAAAACTGCGACTAATGCCCATTTGAGCGATGGCCTATTCATCTGAACCCTAAAGATTTCCCATTTTTTCCAAAAGCCCAAAGATTATGAATGTTTAGTTTTATAAATAATGTCGTAAAATGGGCAATATTGTATAAAATTGCAAGCTGATCCCACCCAAAAAATTATGTTTTCATACAACTAAACTGCGAATACGGCCCATTTGACCGATGGCCCATTTGAGCGATGGCCCATTTGACCGATGGCCCGTTAATCTGAACCTTAAAGATTTCCATTTTTTCCAAAGCCCAAAGGTTTTGAATGTTTAGTTTTATTAAAAATGTTTTTAAATGGGCAGTATTGTTTAAAATTGTAAGCTGATCCCCCAAAAAATGATGTTTTCATACAACTAAACTGCGAATTTGAGCGATGGCCCTTTGATCTGAACCTTAAAGATTTCCCATTTTTACCAAAAAGCCAATGTCTATGAGTACCTTTATTACAAATGTTTTAAAATGGGCAATATTGTTTAATATCGTTTTTGAACAGTAAAACTGCGAAAACTGCCCGTTTGACCGATGGCCCGTTTGACCGATGGCCCGTTTGAGCGATGGCCCGTTTGAGCGATGGCCCGTTTGAGCGATGGCCCGTTTGAGCGATGGCCCGTTTGACCGATGGCCCGTTTGAGCGATGGCCCGTTTGACCGATGGCCCGTTTGACCGATGGCCCGTTTGACCGATGGCCCGTTCATCTGAAACCACAATAGTCTTAAAAAAAAAATTCACTTTTTTCGACAGCCTGATATCCCGAAAATACACGCTTTCTCTCGTCCAATGGGATGTTGTTTAGAGCAGGGGGTTTCAAAGTGTGGGAAGGTGAGCCTCCCCTCAGAGAACATAAGAACAGCCGCGCCCCCCCTCCCAATTATTATTGCTATTATTATTATTGTTGTTGTTGTTGTTGCTATAATGCAGGGGCATTCGATTGCCTTTCAAAGAGGTCCAGTGAGAGAACATGTCATTAAATGCTCTGTTTCGCTGTCTACCTTTCTCTCTTTTGAGCACGCCATTTGAAATGACTCAGACTGTTTCTCTCTTCTTGTCTCGTCTCTGTGTTTGAATCTATCGTGCTGACTCACTGACTGCACCGATTACATTGGCTGAGTAGCGTCACCTCCTTAAAACATTAAACAATAACTTTTTAAAACCTTTTTATCTTTATGTTTTAAACATTTTTTTTAAACATTTTCAACATGGTGGATGAATCCTTATATGCTCCCGGCAACACACTGAACGTCAACTTTGCCTCCTTATTACACTCACCTAGAGATGGCAAATCCGGATCCTTTTACGGACTCGGAGTCTTCTGAGTCAGTCATTGAAGAGATCCGGATCATACGAGTCCTTTGAGTCATATGAGTCAGCATCACCAAGAGCGTAGAAATCCTACCGGTGAAACCGAAAAGTTGTTGCATTTCACGAGCATATGAAATAAGGTTACATTAACCTCCGCTACAGTGTCTTCTGCTTTAATAAAACATGTTGATCACAAAAAAAAAGTAGGTTTAC
>CM062286.1:3049893-3172393 GCA_031216635.1 Dissostichus eleginoides
GGAGAGGAGGAGATGAGATGAGAGGAGAGGAGAGAGGAGAGGAGAGGAGAGGAGAGGAGAGGAGAGGAGAGGAGAGGAATAGTATCACTAAAGTCATTTCAATTCATGCTGATGGAAAAGTGAACATTAGTAATTTCACCCAAAATCCCATTGGTCACTCTCATGGTGGCGCTAGAGGGAAAGTCAGATTATCATAAATGTCACTAATGTTTGTAAGCCGCCTGATTGGCTCCTGCAGTTCTACTTCCTGTCTGACCTCCTCTCACCTGCACCACGTATCCCGACAGACACTTGAAGTTTGGAGGCTGGTGAGCTCCGTCGATCAGAACCTCTCCGGAGAGCCCGGCCGGGTCCTTCCTCGCCGCCAACACGTCCAGAAACCTGATGTGGGAGATTCGAGTCAGAGGGCTGATTGGACACATACTTTACTAACACTTTTTATTTCTCTAACATACAGTACTTCTTGTATTTTGGATTAAAATGTTTTGAATTTTTGGGATATTTTTCACATATTTTCTGCTTATTTTTTAAATATATTTTACTCATAGTTATTGTTATATACTTTATTCATATTTTACTCATATTTTTCGGGATATTTTAGTCATAATGTCTATATTTTGTAACACATTTCAAACATCATATTTTTCAATTATACATGGTTTCAAATATTTTAATAATAATTTGTATTTTTACTTTTCACATAATGTCTGATATTTTTGGCAATTATTTTAAGACATTTTCTGGATAACACTTCTCATATTTTAGTTATATGTTATTTTACAAATTTCTTTCAGTAATTATTTATTAATTTAAATAATAACAATAACTTCCCTACCGTGTAAAGGAACACGTTATCCTTTAGTTCATCAGCAGCTGCAGATGCATGCTTTCCACTGGATGAAAACTACAGTATTTCCCTCTGAGATGTCGGGTTGTCGAAGTTTAAATGAGCATATGAAGTAAATATTAAAGTGTAGTTCAGACTCACGATGATTTCCCACTTCCTGTCGCTCCCATGATGGCGTTCAGTCCCGGCTTCATGAGGCCACTGAGGGGGAAATAACAAAAACACTTTAGAAATGTGAGAAAAGTTCATATAATTGGAAACACACACTAAACTAAACACCGTACAGAACTGAGCTGGTACCATGCTAACAGTTCCCCTTTGTTTCCAGTCTTTGTGCTAAGCTAAGCTAACGGTCTCATATTGCTGACTCATCTCTCGTCTAAAGTCATGTTTTGTTTAACATGACGCGGCAGTTTCACTTCTGTGTTTCTCCGCGGGGAACTTTGTGATTACAGATATGAAATCGAGAACATTTGAGGAACTGGGAAATGTTTTTGGGAGGTTTTTGTGGAAAGGTTTGATTCATCTTTTGGGTTTTTTTGCTGATTCAGGATGAAGACTTAGTGAATCAGCAACCCATAACATGACTCAGCAGTTTGATGATGGTTCTCTTCCTTTTTCATTCCCAGCAAACTGAATTGATGTTTTGGTTTCATTGAAACTGTTTGAATTTTTCTTTTAGTACGTTTAATAAGATATTTTTCAAGACCTCTCTGTTTTTTACCCTTAAGTCCTCACCTTAAACACTTTTTACTTAACTAAGGGAACCTTCCAAGGACTATTTCTTTACTAATTTATAGAGATGTTACAGCCGTTTGTTGACTTGTAATCCATCTCCTGTTAATGTCTCTCTAAGTTATAAATGGTCAAATGTTTGGGGAAATAAAATGAAGTCAGGATGCCAAAGAAAAGATGACGGAAACAACTTTGTTAAGAACAACAAACATATATAAAAGAATGGGTTACAAAATGAGGCAGAGAGCATCAAATCGGACAGAAAAAGCATTAAAAGTCGCCTAAAGATAGTTAAAACAAGCAGGACATAAGGCTATAGGTCCATAGGAGGAAAGGAGGGATGTTAAGGGAATCAAAACTCAAAAGTAATTGTGTTTTATGCACAATAATAAAAGATGGTACATTTAATTTACGGCTGCACACAAGGTTCTCACGAGCAGAAAACGCTCTGAACCTTCAGCTTTAGTCAATGATTACACACTGCACAATAAAACAGCAAATACCACCCTCTGTACACCACACACACACACACACACACACACACACACACACACACACACACACACACTGCACTTTGATCATGTTGATAACACACCATCACGAAAGGTTTCATAACAGATCATAACGACAGGGAGCGTCTGAAGTCAGGTGTTTGTGTTGCAGCCAATATAAATATATTTTGACCTCTCTGTGAGCTCGGAAGAATGCAAATACTCTTTCCAGCTCTTAGATTTAGTCAGGGTTGTGTACACATTGAAACACTACAGCGTGCTTAAATGGGGCAAAACATATTTATCTAAAGGATCGAACAAAGCACCGCTGTAGTTATGCTCAACAACTGGAGGTCGATCTGAGAGCAACGACCTCCATCAAGGCCGTCTCCATGCTTTAAAACATGTGAGGCGTAATCTAGGTTTTCTCCTCCTGATTTTGATCCTCTCTTCATTTTTAAAGGATTCTTTATCGGACCAAACTTTCTAGTCTAAGGTCATGATAGTGACTTAGTGAGGCTGTTCTTAAAACAGAGGATCTGAGTGCTGATATTAGCGTGCTAAATATCTCACTGTCGGTGGAACGCCATTATTTTAGCAAGTATTTAGTCAAATGTTGTCCTGATGAAGGCACTACATAAAAACTAAGAGTATCACTAAAGATATTTCAATTCACGCTGAGGGCAAAGTGAAAATAAGTGATTCATTTCATTGAAATCGGACACAGTTTTTGAGACATTTCACCATAAATCCCATTGGTCAATCTCATGGTGGCGCTAGAGGGAAAGTCAGATTGTCATTAATGTCACTAGGGTTCATCCTCTGGAAACCATGAATGTTTGGACCAAATTTTACGCCAATCCAATCAAATTTCGTGCAAATCCATCAAGTAGTGTTACATTTTACAAACAAAAACTTGTGGCACTAGAGGCAAAGTCTAAGAACAACCAACAGTGTAATAAGTAGGGGTTATCCTCTGGGAACCATGAATGTTTGTTCCAAATGTTACGCCAATGCATGCCGTGAATATGGAGATTTTCTACAGGATAATTAAACACAATTGGTAGGATGTATGCTCTTAGCAACGTGACATAAAGCGCCAATTTTCATGTAAATCCATCGAGTAATCGTCAAGACGTTTCCCTAAAAACTAAAACTGGAAACCAAATGTTGGCACTAACGGAAATGTGAGAGAAACCCCAAAGTCTCTGTGGTCTGTCCTCTGGGAACCATGAATGTTTCTGCCAAATGTCATGATTATGTCCCGAATAATTGTCGAGATATTTCAGTCCAGAGTTGGACCAAACATCAGGTTTCCTAGAATTCCCAGTGCGGTCCTGATTGACAGCATCCTGCCGCTCAGCTGTTTGTTGCTTTAAGCTGAGACTCATTGTTTTATAACAAGCTTCTGGAGGTGTGTGTTTGTCGCAGGGGAAAGGTTCGTTTCTGCACAAAGAAAACTTCCTTCCTTTGCCTCCAAATGTGTGTGTGTTTGATTGGGTGGGCTTTGATCGGGTCACGTAGAAAACTCCAGGTAGCCTCAAGATTACTGAGTTCAAACTTGAAAGGTCCAGAGGGATGGAAATAGGAATTTAGAGGAAGGGGTTACTTAAAATGTGATGATATTTTGCTGCAAAATCTATTAAATTCAAGGGAATCGGCAATATAAGTGGATTTACTGACGAAACGACGAGGTCTGTGTCGAACTTTTAGTGTTTTTTAGTGAGAAAATGTTGTTTAGGATAGTTCAGACTTTTAGGAAAGTTCCAGGAAGTTCTGGTAGGTTCTAATCAGACCTGAAAAAAGTAAAAATGCATCAGAAAAAAGATCCGCGTCAGCTCATGGAAAGTGTAGGAGACCAAATGTTTAAATCACATTTGGTCCGATAACTTTAGCGAAAAAGTAAATTGGACAAAACCATTAAAACTTTAGACACTTCTTTAATAATTCCCAAGGAGACGAGCTGATAAACCAATCAAATTCCAGTATTAGGGGAGGTAGGTATTTGTATGGTAATGTTGTATTGTTTTGTAAGCGTACTGTTCGATGTATCATAGGTCCAATATAAGTTACTTTATATATTATATATTAAAAGTTTTAGCTTGTATTGTCAAAATGATACTGTCTGTTACGTGTAATTGCACCTTCGGGAATGCTTGGAATTTCGCTGTAGTGACAATAAAAGGAATCTAATTGCATTCCCATTTTTTAAGCTGTATTTTACTCACTTTAAGTCGATGAGGATTTCTTTGATCGTCCCTTTCTTCCGACACAGGCAGTTTCCTCCGACGGTCACTTTGTAGTCGATGTTGTGGAAGCTAACGGTGGCGCCGCGCCGCTGCTGGCCCAAACCTGCAGGCTGAAAAACACGTATTATAAACCCAAAAAGTGTATATTTTTAATAATTTGTGAGGTTATGATCAATGAAGGAAGGGTACCTGGTGTTTGGAGGCTCCATTGGTCCCCATGTCTATCGCCACCCGGCCCTCAGACATCTTCTACCTCTTCCTGCTGAAACACTGAGGATAGATTATAGTGTTGTTAACGCTTATACAGGAAACTGACCCGTTTTCAACATAGGTTCAACTTTTCTATGGTTTATGGTTTCAATGGTTTCTATGGTTTCAATGGTTTCAATGGTTTCTATGGTTTCAATTATCAATTTATTCCCATTTTTCATAATAAATCAAGTTTTAACCTCCAAATAATGAATGAAACATGGATTTCTGTCCATTTTAAGTTTCAAGAACACGTTTTCAAGCAATATAGCCTTTAAGATCACATTTGGAAGATTAAATTAGTACGTTATATAAAAATAATAATATATTCAAGGTTGTGTCTATTAATAGTCACTCAATTACATAAAACTGACCCATTTTTAACATAGTTTTGCGTTTTAATCTAATATTTTCTATGGTTTCAATGCATTTTATTTATATATTCCTTATATTTCTCAATGTATTCACATTGTAAAAATAAATCAAGTTTTATCCTTCAAATAATGAGTGTAACATGAATTTATTTTTAGTAAAAAGTGTTACGTTTAGAATTTAAAGCAAATAAAATTAAACAATCACAACAAAAACAAAAACAAAATGTCTTTTAATATCGCCTTTCTAAAAATAGAAATATTGTAATAATGGATTTAAACTGGGTTTTTGTGATTTAATGTTAGCAGCTAATGTTAGCATGCTGGGCTAACTAGCTCTACAACGGCAATTTAAGAGTTATCTCTGTGTTTAATCAGATTATTGTTGGAAATCCAAAGCCTACAATAATTATATTAAGTTTAGCAGTTACACATTTATTAATCCTACAAATCCACTGTGTGTTAGCTGTTAATATATGCCTTTTATCAGAGTTTAAACTCACATTAATGACTGTTTTACACAATGTATGTCAGTCCACATCCTTAATAAGGTGGATAAAGATGCTAGTGTTAGATTATAACATGATAATCAGTCATTGACATAATCACAATTATAAATCTTGATCTTAAATAATGGCAGTGTGTGTTGAAAGTAGAAAATAGTAGTTTACAAAAGAATCAATGCCTTTCAGTCAAAGAATCGCTCCCACGTTCCCCATCTTTAGCCGCATGCGGGATAATCTAACCTCACACACATCACACGTGTCTCTTCACACACACATTAACGTGGTTACACAGAGCATTTAAAGAGGTTTATTTACCTTCTGAAGCTGAGTAATCCCAGTGAGACCGGCAGCAGCAGCAGCAGACAGACTGCAGTGTGTGAGGAGCATAGAGGAGAGGAGTGTGTGTGAGAGGAATGTGTGTGAGAGCAGTGTGTGATAAACCCAGTTTAATGACTGAAGGCTAGATAAGAGAAGTAGGCAGGAGTGCAGCTGTCTCTCTCTCTCTCTACACACACACACACACACTCATACACACACACTGTGTGTGTGTATGAGTGTGTGTGTGTGTGTGTGACACACACACACACACACACAACACACACACACACACACACACACACACACACACACACACACACACACTTCCCCAAAGCTACAAGAAAGGGGGGTTGCATTAAAGTGCAATGCAAGAAGCAGTTCTGCAATCATTCTTGATGAGGTTATCAGTAAAATGTCATATATAATTGACAATAAAATGTTTACTGTCGTACATTAAGTCACTGATATGGTACATCAGTGACTTAATGCTTACAGTGTCTCAGTGACGTGCGGTGAGGTCCATGGCTGGTGAGGCACTGACTCTTTCAGAGTCAGATTTACAAATATTATATTTTGACCTTAATCGAAATATTCGGATATTTTCAAAAGCTTTTTTAGTCTGATGCTTCGATTCATTTTAAACAGACCGTTCAACCAAAAGGATACCCAAAATCTAAATATTGGATTGTTCTTTCTTAGTAAGATCTCATTTTCATTACAATGGTGGTCTTACCTTGACTTGAAGATGAAGTCCATGCTATCCTTCTGGACAACCATCTCTATTACTTTTTTGTAAAAGTCCTCCTTATCTTCCTCTAGTTTCAAATGTCTAGTTTGTTGTTTGCGTCTACCGTCTCTGCGTAGAATAACAGTAGCAACAAGAACCTGTGGGCTCACGTGCGCCCTCTTCAGTGCGGCAGAGGTTATGGCTGCCTCCCCTGGTGCTTTTTTCATTGCCGTTGTACGATGAGACCAGCGAGCCTAAATATCATATATACGTGAAATAAGTTATTTAGAGACTGTGGATGGCGAGGATAAATGTAATAAAGGGATCTACAAACATTACATTGGTGACCTACAGTGAGATGGTAACAGGCATGCGCTTAGGGCCCGCGCTCCAGCCAGTTTCTGTGGGGTGACGCATTCTGAGGTGAGGCAGGTCTCATCTGTGCCTCACCTTACCCCACAGAAACTGGCTTGAGCGCGCTCACAAAATAAGTGCCCGCGCAAAATTAGTGCCCGCGCTCCAGCCAGTTACTGTGGGTTTACGAGAGGCAGAGCTCGTCCCTGCCTCACTTCTCATCGCTCCCATGTAGTTGTAGCGGAGCTCGGCAAATTTGCTGATTTTGACTATAAAAAGCGATTGGAATCATACATAAATCACACTTACAACACAGATCAGTGGAAACATTTTATTATTATTACTATTTAGTTTTTCTTTAGTTGTTTTTCCGTTACATTGGAGTATGACAGGTGAGGCTCTGCGTCCCCTGCCTCCCCTGACTGCACGTCGCTGCAGTGTCTGCTGTTTGTGTTACATCAGAGTATGAAATAAATACAAGTCCTGTATTTAATATATACAATTACCATCAGAATGTACATTGAATACTGTTTACATCTTCAAAATCAGGAGGAGAAAAATTAGATTACAAAACACATTACAAAAATACAAATAATCAGAGGTGGAAGAAGTACTCAGATATTGTACTTGAGTAAAAGTAGAAGTACTCAGATCTTGAGTAAAAGTAGAAGTACCCAGGTCTTGTACTTGAGTAAAAGTAGAAGTACTCAGATCTTGTACTTGAGTAAAAGTAGAAGTACTCAGATCTTGTACTTGAGTACAAGTAGAAGTACACAGATCTTGAGTAAAAGTAGAAGTACTCAGATCTTGTACTTGAGTAAAAGTAAAGTACTCAGATCTTGAGTAAAGGAAGTACTCAGATCTTGAGTAAAAGTAGAAGTACTCAGATCTTGAGTAAAAGTAGAAGTACTCAGATCTTGAGTAAAAGTAGAAGGACCAGAGTGTAGGAATACTCTGTTACAGTAAAAGTCCTGCATTCAAAATGTTCCTCAAGGAAAAGTATAAAAGTATTATCATCAAAATCTAGTTAAAGTAGCGACAGTAAAAGTAGTCATTGTGCAGATTGGTCCATTTCAGAATAATATATATGATATGTTTTATAATGATTGATCATTAAAGTGTTCTCAAAGCTGGTAAAGGTGCAGCTAGTTTGAATGACTTTGTATACTGCAGGGTAGCTTGTTAATTTACTCCAGGTGGAACCATACCTGCCCAACCCTACCGATTTGGGCGGAAGTCTACCGCTTTTGACATGTTTCTACCACCTACCGATTTAGCTGGCTTTCCCTACTGAATTTCAGTCTTCCCAAATTATAAAAAATAAAAAATGACACTCCATAGACACTGGACTCGACTTTTGGCGGGAACCGTTTGCAGCGTGTCTGTGATCCCATCATACAAACAGTCCTCTGTGTTTCTGAAAGAGAAACAACGTGCAGAGGAAGGGCAGCGTTACCCCCGGGACTGCGGTCAAGCCAGCCTCCACTTCGGAAAACACAGTCAAGCCAGCCTGCCGCAGTCCCCCGGGACTGATAATAATCAGTCATCACTCCCAAATGAGTTTAGGGGAACAGAGACGAGGCATTTGAGTCCTGCAGGGTTTCCCCGTTAATATCAGTGTCTCGAAAACACATGTTGGCGACTGAAAGACATCCAGTGTCTGGTCTTTTCCTGAAGCATCCTTCACCTGGCAGGGCGACTGTGGCTGCGAGGGAGTGCGGTCGTCTTTCAACCAGAAGGGCATGGCCAACGGTGAATGTGTGTGAATGTTAGGTACACTGCTCTGTATGAATGGGTGTGAATGGGTGAACGACATGCAGTATGTAAAGCTCCATTTACCATTTACCCAGTGTCTCAACTGAAAGAGGACCACAACAAATACAATACAATTTTGAGATTTTGGGATATTTATCTCCCATTCTTTCACTTTTTCGGACATTTTCAACACCAAACATGTCGTTAATGTCTCTGTTTAGTGAACTACAGCAATCTGAAAGCCTGTACATTATTTATATCACACTTTATCAGTAAAAACATGCAGGAAATGACTTTTTTAATGCAGTATTTTCTGATTTATGGCACAACACAAAGACATATCACTCTGTGCAAACCTTTGACTCTAATATGTCAACGACATGAAACAAGAATATGAACCTGGCTTTATCCAATGTTCACACAAGAGTTCTACATCCTGACACATCCTTCATCTACACACTGTCTCAACTGAAAGAGGACCAGAAACACATTAAAAAATATAATAAAATGTGGAGACTTTGGGATATTTATCTCCCATTCTTCTACTTTTGGACATTTTACAGACCAAACATGTCGTTGATGTCACTGTTTACCAAACTACCACTTGTTCTGAAAAATGCATAAAATGATGCAGATGCAATATATGTTAAATACATTACATTACATTGTAAAGACATGGTTTATACATATAATTACTGGGGTTCCATTTCTTCTGATTACCTAGTTTGGGCGTGCACATTTGCCACGCGCAAACCTCTTTTGGATTTGGAAAGGTTGGCATGTATGTGGAACTAAAGTCTGATTTAAGACTTGGTTATATTTCACATCATTCATCCACATCTGCAAAGTAACTAAAGGTATTAAATACATGCAGTGGAGTAAAAGTAACAGATCTGAGTACTTCTATCACCTCTGTACTGTTCATTTCAGCACAGTTAATAACGAAAAGTGCATTATTTAACTTATTGAAAGGTGTTCCTCATTCTCGCGACATCTTATGGTGCTGCGTGAGTACTGCAGCTGGGAGATATGCAGTTCTCGCGAGACTTCAGCAGTCCAACGCTTTTCCCACTCTGTTTTCCTCTCACAACAAACAACGGCTCGAAAATTGGATTTAATCTCATAAATGTTGTAATTCGTACCGGTAAGAAATGCTGATTCAACTCCTTTGATGTAAACATTTTATATCTTGTACACTTTGTGTCACATGGAGCCGTTTTGTTAAGATAACCGTTGTGTTTTAAAAGTGTACCATCGTGTCAACAAGGTGAGTTTAACGCTTTGATGGCTAATAAATACTTTGCATTTTTAAATTAAGACTGACAAAAGAATGTAATGCTGGCTGTTATAAGGTTTTAAAATGTCGTATTTACCTTGTGTTGCATGTATTACGTTTACTCTTTACTGTATTTAAGTACAATGTTGTTGTTGTTTTAAGTACTTTTTGATCCTTGTACTTTTAAGATAAGATAAGATATATTTGATATTTGTTGCTTTTTTTGTCACAGCAGCACTTTATTTAAGTAATGTTATGAATGCAGGTATTTTACTTCTATTTCTACACTTTATTAAGACTATTATTTACATTTTTTTTAAAGGAACAGGAAAGGGAAACCCCCTAAAAAGCAGAATAGGACCCCTTTAAGTAAAATATGTTATTTTCTAGCGACATATTTGAATTTGCCTACCATCCCAGCTATCACCTGCTCTATATTTTAGAGTTATAACCCAATATTCCCACAAATGTGTCACAGAAAATCAAATATTTAGGGTAAAGAAATAGCCTTCTATCACTTTCCACATGCCCACAAAACTAACATGTTGTACATATGTTAATATTTTCCTGCGTAGACCTGGATGAAGATGACGGACGAAGGAACATCCAGAAACTTCCTGAAAGAAAGGAGGCTGCTGATTGGACGACATGAGAAAGGTCAGACAGATTCTACTTTATTTTATTTACACTTCACATTTTGAGTTGGCAGTCACCTTTAAATTAAAACTCCTGAGAATAACACAGTTAAAAGTACAGATGGAAACCCAAAGGTCTGACTGTGTCATTGTTATGATTGCTTTGTTAACTCTATATCCACATCGAAATGAAAACCATGACTCTAAGACATCAAATACTAAAATGTTGTACTGATACTGGGTTTTTCCTTTTCTCTATATACCTTTCTGCCACTAGGGGGCGCTCAATAACACAAATAACAGTAATCAAAGACACATTGGAAGCAGAGGACCATGGGAGTTGTAGTTTTCTGCTTCTCCCTTACAAAAGCTGAATTAGCCACAGATCTATTCTCTCGACAAAACCAAAAAAAACACTGATTTAAACGATTAAAAAATACAAAAAAAAGGCAGTTTTTCGTTAAAAATCAGTGTTTCTTCTGGTTTAAAAAGGACGTCCTGATAGGCTGTGATCTGGTTCAACGTTAGCTCAGTTTCTTTCTCTTCTCTAACTCAAGATTCAGATATGTTTACCAATCCATGAACGCCTCATCCTCACCAGAACACACAGATACAGTGAGAAGAAACTGTTAAAACACTAAATTCATGAATTTCTCCCTAGAAATCTGTGTTTTCTGATAACTTCAGATCGAGACGTCCCATGACTCAATCCTTCATAGGGTCAAATATAGAGTCACACAGCACCAATATCTAAAAAGTAAATGGATAAATGTGGCTTAAAACTGGATAAAAAGTCACTTATTTGTCAATTCAAGACACAGGGAACCCGAGGAAACGTTAAAATACACATTTCTCTAAAAGGTGTTTTATTTGAACAGATTAGATATTATTTATATATAATAGAGAAACATCTCCATAGTGTCGGCATGTTTCGGCACAGATGTGTGTGTGTGTGTGTGTGTGTGTGTGTGTGTGTGTGTGTGTGTGAGAATGTGAAAAATTGTGTGTATAAGAGGATTAGTGCAAAAGATGTCTAATACTAGAGATGGTAGCTTTCCAGCACACACACACACACACACACACACACACCGAACACACACATACACAGACACACACCGAACACACACAGACACACATACACATACACACACACACATACACACACACACACACCGAACACACACATACACAGACACACACCGAACACACACAGACACACATACACATACACACACACACATACACACACAAACACACCGAACACACACAGACACACATACACAGACACACACACACATACACAGACACACACACACACACACTCAATTCAGTTCATCTCACTGTCGTACACACACACACACACACACACACGGACACACACACACACACACACACACATACACACAGGGAAACACACTAAATTCAGTTCATCTCACTGTCGTACACTACATACACACACACACACAGACAGACACACATACACACACACACACATACACACACACAGACACACACACACTCTCAATTCAGTTAATCTCACTGTCGTACACACACACACACACACACACACACACACACACACACACACACACACACACACACACAGGCAGGGTAAATCGAGGACAGAGAGAGAAAGTGAGATTTTTCTACCCGGCTCTAATCTGCATATTTCCCATGATGCCGATGGGCTCTTTTAATCCCGTCGTCCATGATGAAAGAGGAAAAGGTGAAGAGGGATCTGTGGTTCAGTTTCAGGGACGAATGAAGACGTTCTTTCTGTTCATGGATTATTTTATTACTCTTTTAATGGACGCTCCTCTTCCTCTTCTTCTTCATCATCTCTCTTTTATTGAGGCTGCTTTTCCAGATGCATCGTGTTGCAGGAAGATGAGATAAGTGGTCTTTTAGCTGCGGACAGATTCATAATAAAATGTAATTTTATGGTGCATTCAGGTGCAGGAGGAAAACAGAGTGTTGCATTCAGGGTCGGAGGTATTTACAGCTACTTAGTTATGAAAAAACCTTCTAAACATTTGTATTTAAACCTTCTTACTGAAAGATACTAAAGATTTGTGTTTCTTCCATCAGAGAGTTTTTTATTTAATTCTGCTTATTCAGAAATAGTGTATCAAAATGCTGAATAATTATAATAGTAATTATTAATGTAATGTTTATAGCACACTGTAAAATAGAGTCGATAATAAGAGTAAATTAGGATTAATACAGTAAATATAAGAAAGAAGAAAAGGCAAAATAAATGTCTGTAAAACGGTTCAGTTTATTTAAACACTTTTCTAGCCTCTTTTATTCATATTTCTTCGTGTGAAGCACAGGTTAAAGTTACTTTTTGGCTTTGAAGAAGTCAATGTTAAAACCCGCAGCTGAAACACAAGAGAAAAGGAGTTAAACAGGAAGTAAACAGGACGTAAACAGGAAGTAAACAGGAAGTAAACAGGAAGTAAACAGGAAGTAAACAAGAGGAAAGAGAGTTTTTATTTGTATTTCCTGAGGACGCAGAGCGACATGATGGCCTGCACCAAGTGTCTCTGTCCAACAGGAGACAACAGCTCCTCTGCTGGACAGGTACACACACACACACACACACACACACACTGTGGTTTTTATTCTTATGAGTATATGTTTCTAGGTTTGTTACGGATTAGAGTGTAATCTTAAAAGCCTCTTGTTTTTGCTGAAGAACTCAATGGGACAGATTAGCTGTGTGTGTGTGTGTGTGTGTGTACGGTGTGTGTGTGTGTACGGTGTGTGTTGTTGCTTCAGCGGCAACCGAGGAAATGTGCCGACAAGTTGTGTGTGTGGAGTTAAAGTCTCAATATTCTGTTCTCTTTTTGTTTCTGCAGTAAAATGTATTTATTTCAAAAAGCTGCTGAATACCAACGAACAAAACACCAATGAGGCGACAGACAAATTGTATAAAAGCAAATGTAATCAAATTGTTGGATACATGGTTAAATATATATCAAATCAAATGAATATAAGCTGCTAAAACGACAGAGAAGTTGCTAGTTTCAACGTCATTTGACAATTCTTTCAGGCGTTTGGCTTAAAAGTCTCCACTTGAAAGGAGGATGTGATCCTTTCAGACTCACAGAGGGCTCCTCCTCTCCTCTGAGTGAAAACTGTAAATAAAGCAAAGTCTCAAGTAAAAAATCCTTGTCGTTTTAACATTTTAATGCAGAAATGTCACATAATATGGGTGCAGTAAAGGTGTAACATGGGTGCAATAGTGCTGTTACCTGGGGGAAATATGGGTATATTAACAGTGCAATATGGGTCTAAAAACAAGGCAATAAAGGTGTCATTTCAGTATAACATGGGTGTAACATGGGCATAATATGGGTGTGATACAGGTGAAATAAAGGTGTACCATGGGTGTAATATGAGTATATTAACCGTGTAATATGGGTGTATTGTACAAAAATAGCAATCAATTAATTTCCCAAAATATTTCTATGTGAACGCCCATTTAAGGGATGATCAAATGTACCAAAAAACCAAGTTAAATGAGTGTTTTACCTTCCATTTTTAATGGTACCTTACCATTCGACCTCAGTCTGATGGTCATTTATGGAGTGTGTTTGGTGATTTGAGTGCTTTTCACTCCTCAAGGTAATCCTCTTTAAAGAGTGATTTTAATGCCATTTCTGTGGGGATTTTAGGGATGAGTTAGTGTGTGTGTGTGTGTGTGTGTGTGTGTGTGTGTGTGTGTGTGTGTGTGTGGTGTGTGTGGTGTGTGTGTGTGGTGTGTGTGGTGTGTGTGTGTGGTGTGTGTGTGTGTGTGTGTGTGTGTGTTGTGTGTGTGTGTGTGTGTGTGTGTGTGTGTGTGTGTGTGTGTGTGTGTGTGTGTGTGTGTGTGTGTCAGGAAGAAGATTAAAGCTCTTTATGTAACTTCACATCATTTAGGGAAATTTGATTTATGGAATTGATGACCTAAAAAGTTGGTACTCCTGTTACTGCGAGGCTCACAGCTCTGCATGTGAACATCCCATAACTTCCATAGATACACTGTTGGAAAGAGGAGAATCCTTTCTACGTTCAACAGAAAAATGATGTACGAAGTGTAAAACTTGTGGAAGTTAGAGCAAATTAAAGACACATATTTACGAATAAATTCCAACCGCTCCCCTCTGAACATTCAGCGCAATACACACCAATGTTAAAATCTGAAAACAGCCTTTTTACTAAGCGTCAAACAAGGCTGAATATTTTTTAAAGTTCACATGTGATTTTAAATATATCTTACATCCATAATGTATGAAAGATTTGGAACATGTTAAAGTTCGAATGGAGTTTCTACGTCAATGTGTGAATGAGTAGAAAGCTGTTAAAAAGTGCACGTTTTTGTGTTTGAATGACGTTTCTACGTTAAGGTGATTTAATTGAATTGGGTTTTTAATATCCCTCCAGTTGTGTCTATAATTTCTTCCACTTAAGTGATACTTAATGATTACCTTTATAAAGTAATAAAATAAGTAAAGTATTGCTGTTAATATTAACTCTTTGTTTCTCTTTCTCTTTCAGAGTAACTTTCTGGGGTTCTCCTCCTTCAACATCAGAGATCTGCTCCGACCCAAAGAGCCTCGAGTCTCCCTCAATCTCAGGTAAACACCTTAACTTAAGACTTAAAGGAGCTCTTAACATAAGTGTGTCTTATGCAACCAATTCTATTTTAAGAAACCATAACTGAATTTATAGGTTCATCTTAACTTAAGGGTCTTTTGTGTTTCATTTTACAAAAACCTTAACTAAGACACAAAGTTAACCTTAACTTAAGTGTGTTTTATGCAACCAATTGTATTTAAGAAAACCTTAACGAAGACTTCAAGTTAATCGTAACTAAGTGTGACTTATGCAACCGATTTAATTTGAAGAAAACCTTAACTAATACTTAAAGGAAGACTTCTAAAATAAGCACATTTTAACTTAAGAATGTTTTGTGCAACAGATTTTACTTTAAAAAAACCTTAAGTAAGACACAAAGGTTGTGACTTAAGTGTGTTTTCTGCAACCAATTTTATTTGAAGAAAAACCTTAACTAAGATTTGAAGAGAATCTTAACTTAAGGGTCTTTTGTGCAACTGTTTTATTTTACCAACATCTTAAATGGGACCTTAAATCAAATATGAACTATTGGTGTTTTTTGCAACCAATTTTATTATAAGAAAACCTCAGGTGGGACTTAAGTACATTTCATTTTAAGAAATGTTAAATAGGACTTAAAGGAAAACCTTGACTTAATGTCTTAACTAAGCAAACTTTTAAGGAATTCTGTGCAACACTTAAGCCTTAACTATCAAACTTAAGGGTGTTTTGTGCAACCAGCCTCCAGTAACTACCACTAAACTCCCCTTTCCTTCCTAAACTTGACTTTAAACTTCCTTAAAGTCTTCTCTAAGTTTTACTGCATGCACCTTGAACCACACACACTGAAGTGCAGGGTGCCGTCACCTGATTGGCCGTTGCTGGGATACCTGTAGCCTCAGGAGGAAGTGAGAGTGTTTCTCCACCTCTGTGTAGAGTAGAGAAACACTTCCTGATTTATATCACAACATCTGCAGAGAGACAGACGACAGGTAGAGTAACGCAGGTGTGTTTTAATACTACACCTGGAACAGAGGATAAGGCTTAGTGCTGCACGGCTAGCTGAGGCTAGTTAGCTCATCTCACTGGTTTATTCATAGTTTGTCTTATTTAGCTTCAATAACATCACAAGTTAGCTTAGCATACATGTTATTATCTTGGATTATTCTCTTTGCATCAGACGACTGTTCTTTTTATCTGTTAGCTTGATATTCTGTATATATTTCATTCATCTTGACAGATATCTTGCTTCTAGGGATCTTTGTTTCGCTGGTTTCTGGTTAGCTATGTCTTCAAGGTTATTTCAAATCTTGTTGTTTACTAGTTGTTTGGTTTTCTCGTATGGTTATTGTTAGCTTTATCTTGCTAGTTATCATCCTTTGCGCTTGATATGCTCGTTATCTAATTTCCACTAAGATTAGTTTGGCTATTTTGTTTGTTTATATAGTAGTTAGCTTTGTCTAGCAATCATTTGTTTGCAGTAAGCTACATCGTGCTAGTTTTCTTGTTTCCATTAAGATTAGTTTACCTATCTTATCAGTTTCTTGTTAGCTTTGTCTTGCTAGTTAGTTGTAGTGAGATCAGTTAGGTAGTTAGGTTTGTCTTGCTAAATGTACTGGCTCTAGTTAGCTTTTCTAATTTGTTTGTTGCTAGCTAATTTGACCTGCTAGTTATCTTTTATTCAGTCAACATTTCCTCTTATTCCTTGGTTTTTATTGAGCTTTGCTATGCTACCTATTATTGTTCCTACTTAGCTTTGTCTTGCTAGTTATTTTTGTTTCCTCTGCTCTCCTCTCTCTTTAAATCAGGACGATGGATGGTGTGAACGAGGTCGGAGAGGTGATGGTGTCCCGTCTGCAAATTGAGGAAGAAACTCCTCCGGATCACAAGGTAAAGGAGGTCATATGTTGAAAAATGTATTTCCATTTCCTTCCTCTCTCTCTAGTTGCACTTGTGTCACATTGAGGTTTCTATTCAGTCGTCTGAGTGAGAAAAATAACAAAGAGTGAAGTATTTTGCCTCCATTTTCCTTTATTTCAGTGTCTTGCGCTGTGTGACAGTCTTCACACCTCAATCCACGACAAAGAAAACAGTCCAATGATGAGAGCAGGTGAGAAACAAAGCCTTTATTCTTGCAATGTGTGCATGTTCCCGTGCCTTATTATACTTTAATAACATGTGTGTGTGTGTGCAGTGTTGTGTTCGCAGGTGTGTAAGGTGTACAGGTTTCAGACGGAGGATCAAAGATGGCTGCTGGTGCGGGAACAGATGTCCGAAACGCCGCTTTCTTTCTCGTTACCCAAACAGCTTCTGAGCCTGCTCATACGCAGCCATACAAGCAGGTGTGTGTTTGTATTTCACCTGTAGAGTGGTGGAAGGATGTCCTATTTCTGAGTTGGACCCTGAAGGCAGCATCTCCCTGGATTATTGCAGAGAATAATCTCCACATATTAACACCACTTTTTGATTTCTGAAGTAAAAAGCTAACGATTGGCTATAAAGGAAGCTAAACTAAGCTACAGGCGGCTAATGTTGGGCTATAAAGGAACTACAGCACGGTCACATGACTTCACGTCGCTAAGCTAAAGGAGGCTAATGTTGGGCTATAAAGGAACTACAGTACGGTCACATGACTTCACGTCACCACCGCTAAGCTAAAGGTGGCTAATGTTGGGCTATAAAGGAACTACAGCACGGTTACATGACTTCACGTCAACACCGCTAAGCTAAAGGAGGCTAATGTTGAGCTATAAAGGAACTACAGCACGGTCACATGACTTCACGTCACCACCGCTAAGCTAAAGGAGGCTAATGTTGAGCTATAAAGGAACTACAGCACGGTCACATGACTTCACGTCACCACCGCTAAGCTAAAGGTGGATAATGTTGGGCTATAAACGAACTACAGCACGGTCACATGACTTCACGTCACCACCGCTAAGCTAAAGGAGGCTAATGTTGAGCTATAAAGGAACTACAGCACGGTCACATGACTTCACGTCACCACCGCTAAGCTAAAGGTGGCTAATGTTGGGCTATTAAGGAACTACAGCACAGTCACATGACTTCACGTCACCACCGCTAAGCTAAAGGTGGCTAATGTTGGGCTATAAAGGAACTACAGCACGGTCACATGACTTCACGTCACCACCGCTAAGCTAAAGGTGGCTAATGTTGGGCTATAAAGGAACTACTGCACGGTCACATGACTTCACGTCACCACCGCTAAGCTAAAGGCGGCTAATGTTGGGCTATAAAGGAACTACAGTACGGTCACATGACTTCACGTCCCCACCGATATGCTAAAGGTGGCTAATGATGGCCGTGATGACGTTTAGTCGTCTCATTTAAACACTTGTTTTCTCTTCCTCAGGGTGCAGGAGGTGATGGAGCTCGGTGACCTTTCACCCCACTTGGACAGGCTACGCCATGATGTCATCTGCCACTGCAACCACCTGATTGGCTGTTACCAGGAAACATTCGCTGACCTCGACAACCTCTCAGGTGAGATTTAAAGGGCCACGCCATCAAATCAAATTCTATTCTGTGGGATTGCTTCTTAAAATAAGATATACTTATGTTTAAAATCCCCTGGTTGGGGGTTGGTTTATGATCTCAGTGTGTTAGTCCTAAATGTTTTTATTTTTGTTTTATAATCAGCTTCGTCCAGTTTTAAGGGGAGCTGCAGTAAATCAGACCGACAGCTTCAGTTTGTTCCCACCAACCTCCACGCTCAGAGGATGGAGGTCACCGAGCCCGACAGCACAGGTATGATATACACCTGAGGACTCTTTAAAGTAGAGACACTACATACTGATATACACCTGAACATCAGCAGGAGAGGACTCTTTAAAGTAGAGACACTACATACTGATATACACCTGAACATCAGCAGGAGAGGACTCTTTAAAGTAGAGACACTACATACTGATATACACCTGAACATCAGCAGGAGAGGACTCTTTAAAGTAGAGACACTACATACTGATATACACCTGAACATCAACAGGAGAGGACTCTTTAAAGTAGAGACACTACATACTGATATACACCTGAACATCAGCAGGAGAGGACTCTTTAAAGTAGAGACACTACATACTGATATACACCTGAACATCAGCAGGAGAGGACTCTTTAAAGTAGAGACACTACATACTGATATACACCTGAACATCAGCAGGAGAGGACTCTTTAAAGTAGAGACACTACATACTGATATACACCTGAACATCAACAGGAGAGGACTCTTTAAAGTAGAGACACTACATACTGATATACACCTTAACATCAGCAGGAGAGGACTCTTTAAAGTAGAGACACTACATACTGATATACACCTGAACATCAGCAGGAGAGGACTCTTTAAAGTAGAGACATACTGATGTATTTTGTTTACTGGTGTCTCTGTCTCAGGAGGTGTTTGGTATGAAGTGATCACCTTTGGAGCTCCAGCTGATCATCATCAGGGCTTCAAACATGGAGGACTGAAGAAGCTGCTCAGCAAACACACACACCTCAGAGACAGGTGTGTTAAATCTCAGAGAAATCTACATATTTTCTCACAAATTTGACTTTGATAATCTCAGAGAATATACACGTTATTTTGTGTGTTTTTTAATAAAAAAATATGTGGTTCTATTTTTTTTTAAACTTTGTGCTAATTTTCTTAATTATTATATAATAAATGTAGATTATTCAAGTTTTTTTTTCATGTGAATTTGTGCGTTTCTTCTGTTAATTCATGAATTATTATTTTCTACTTCGTTTAATGTATGCTTGTAAATAAGTGGCTTTAATTTAATACTTTTTTCTATATTTATAACATATTTTGCATTTTTTATCCGTGAGTTTTTCTTCTTAAATGTATGCCTTTTAATTCCCCCTATTTCTTTTTATTTAAAATGTATTTTTATATTATGTAACGTCCTTTAAAACAACCTTTAATATTATTATTTTGTTCTTTCCAGCGTTGTGTCTTACTCCCAGGAGGAGAGCTCCAGAGCCAGGGAGCTTCTGGCTAACGTTGCCCAGCTGCAGCCTCTCGTTTTCGGACTCGCTGAGGAGCTGCTCTCCGTCTCTCTGGAGCAAAACAACGCCCGACTGCAGCCGGTGCTCCACAGCCTCACGCAGCAAGTGAGGAGGAAACATTTAGTTTCAGATTTTTTACTTTTTATTTCTTTCTTTTAAATGCGTATATTTTATCTCAGGGAATTACAAAATTTGTTTTTAATTGTGATGTTTTTTGTAAAATGTACTGATCGTTTTCTGGCAGATCTAATTTTATAATTTTAGAGAAAATACAGTAATTATTTTGGACTTTTTAGGACTTTTACAAACTTTTTTCTCACGCAGACGAAGCAGTTTGTCCACGCTTTAAAAGACGAGCTGGTGAAGGCGCCTTGATAGAGAGCCACGACCATAGCAACCTATGTGAAAACTCAACAGCCAATCAGGAGGGGGTGTCGACACCGGGGCAACAGGACGCCTGGCAACAGGAGGCAGATTACGACGAGGAGGAATGGGTAAGAGTGTGAGAGTTAATTAATTACCGTTTTCACAAATAAATAAATTAATGGTGAGAAAATATGTATCTATGTTCTAATTTAATCAAATGTAATGCATGTGTGTGTGTGTGTGTGTGTGTGTGTGTATGTGTGTGTGTGTGTAGGACAGGGCGTGGGCGAATGTCGGCATGAGCCTCAACTGCATCATCGCCATGGGTGACCGGCTGCTGGGGAAAGAGGAAGTGACATCATCAGAGAACCAAGAATCAGATCACTCCCAGAACACCGGTGGGACGATATTTATATACTGAAAACGACTAGAATTTATCGTGTGTTGCTTCATGAGGAGTGTAGCCCAGGAGTTAAACGTATTATATGAACCACAAAGGTTGATTTGAGGGAATGTATCTCACTATGCTCAGTAGTGTTGTAGTCAAGACCACCTTAACCAAGACCAAGACTTTAAGAGGTCGAGACCATGCCAAGACCAAGACCTTAAGAGTTCGAGACCAAGTCAAGACCAAGACTTTAAGAGGTAGAGACCAAGACCAAGACTTTAAGAGGTAAAAACCAAGATCAAGACCAAGACCAAAACAAGACCAAGACTTTAAGAGGTCAAGACCAAGTCAAGACCAAGACTTTAAGAGTTCGAGACCAAGTCAAGACCAAGACTTTAAGAGTTCGAGACCAAGTCAAGACCAAGACTTTAAGATTTCGAGTCCAAGTCAAGACCAAGACTTTAAGAGTTTGAGACCAAGTCAAGACCAAGACTTTAAGAGTTCGAGACCAAGTCAAGACCAAGACTTTAAGAGTTCGAGACCAAGTCAAGACCAAGACTTTAAGATTTCGAGTCCAAGTCAAGACCAAGACTTTAAGAGTTCGAGACCAAGTCAAGACCAAGACTTTAAGAGGTAAAAACCAAGATCAAGACCAAGACCAAAACAAGACCAAGACTTTTAGAGGTCGAGACCAAGTCAAGACCAAGACTTTAAGAGTTCGAGACCTGCCAAGACCAAGACTTTAAAAGTTCGAGACCAAGTCAAGACCAAGACTTTAAGAGTTCGAGACCAAGTCAAGACCAAGACTTTAAGAGGTAAAAACCAAGATCAAGACCAAGACAAGACCAAGACTTTTAGAGGTCGAGACCAAGTCAAGACCAAGACTTTAAGAGTTTGAGACCATGCCAAGACCAAAGTGTACCAAGACCAAGACTTTAAGAGGTCGAGACCATGCCAAGACCAAGACCAGAGTGTACCAAGACCAAGACTTTAAGAGTTCGAGACCAAGTCAAGACCAAGACTTTAAGAGTTCGAGACCATGCCAAGACCAAGACTAAGGCAGGGCGAGACCGAATCAAGACCAAGACTTTAAGAGGTCAAGACCAAGACTATAAGAGGTTGAGACCAAGTCAAGACCAAAACTTTAAGAGGTCGAGACCAAGACCAAGACAGGGTGAGACCGAATCAAGACCAGAACCAAGACTTAAGGTTGTAAACTGTATGGATAATAGCGAAACTACAACTCAAGATGGAAGTGTATTTAGAGAAATGGTCTAACTGTTATAAGGTATTTAGCAAAGCGAACATATTGTAAACCTCTCTTTGGGCTCTCTGTATGTCTCCTACTTCTGTAATGATAATTGCTTTTGTATATTGAACTCCTTCAGCCTCCTGGCAGGAGCAGCTGCTCCCCCTGGTGGTGACTCTGAGGGACTGCGTGCGGGAGGCGGAGCTTAAGGCTCGCGTCGCCATGACGTTCGTGATGATGCAGGCGGCGGCAGCCATGACGGTTTCTGAGGGAACGACAAACATCGTGCAGCGACGCCACGCCGCGTTCAGCCAGGCGGTGAGAGGAGGAGCTAATGACGTGTAGAATAATTATACAGATTTATGCTTTCTGTTTTTAGTGTACTATTGTTTAAATAAGTTGTACCTTTCTCTATGATCTCATTTGCACCGGCAAAAACTGTGCATACCAACGTTGTAATAATTTATAATATTCAAGTTTTTCTCGTAAAGTTGGTGATTTTAATCAAATTAATTTCCAATATTTTTCCCAAACATTTTCTTATTTAATTCGTTCTTATTTTATGTTTTTTCTTGGATCATTTATTTTGTTTTATTTTTTAATCATATCCCAGATTTGTTACTTTTGTATTATTTATTTATATTTATTATATTTGATCATATTTCATTTCCATATTTTATCTTGTTTTTTTCCTATTTATTGAATATTATCTTTTTTTTTTATCATATTGTATTTTAATTTTTTTCATTTTATGAAATCTACTTTTTTTATCATATTTGATCCCATATTATCTATATTTTTTATATCTTATTTGTTATACTGTGTATCTCTCATCTTCCCTCCAGCTGTCGGCCTTGGTGTGTGGTTTCGTGTTGCGTTTGTTCTCAGCTCTGCAGGATCAGGACTTCCTGCAGCAGCTGATCTCTGCCGGACTCCTGGTGCAGTTTGAAGCTCTGCTCAGCACCTATGGTACACACACACACCACACACACACACACACACACACACACACACATACACACACACACACACACACACACATACACACACACACACACACACACACACACAGACACACACACACACACACTGTCTGCAGTCTAACGAGTGTGTGTGTGTGTGTCTTTGTGTGTTAGGTGAGGAGGTGGGCATGCTGGAGGACATGGAGGTGTGTGTTTCCGATCTGAGCCGAGTGACGTTCACCATCATCGACGCAAAGAGTGAAGAACCAGAAGATCTGCTGCCAACACTGAGAGGAGAATGGTGGGTCACACGCACGCACACACACACACACACACACACACACACACACACACACACCACACTCTCACTCTCACAGTGTTTCCTCCTCTCAGGGTCAGTCTGGTGGTCGAGGTGCCGTTGCCTCCGGAGACGTTTCGCTCGTTGCCGCAGGAAGTGAGAGACGGATGTTTGATCCGGGTTCATCCGGTCCTCTTTAACATCGGAATAAACCAGCAGCAGAGTCTGGCCGAGAGGTACACACACACATCAATACACACATAAACAAAATAAAGATAATAGTATAAGGGAAATGAATAGAAGGGCGTGTTTGTGTTTGTTGTTGAGGTTTGGGGACAGCTCTCTGCAGGAGAGAGTGAACCAGCAGAGCTGCGAGCGTCTGAGAGTTTACTGCAACACGCTGAGAGACACGCTGCCAGTGACGGGTAACACACTCTGATTATTATAAGATTTTAATGTATATTTTATTTTGACATGATGCACATTTTCCTGAATGTTTCTTAATTTCCTGATTTCTTTTAAGATTTTTTGTAAATTCTTCAATATTTTCTGCTATTTTTCTGAATTTTCCAGATTCGTTTTTCTTTCTTAATTTCCCCTGACTTTCTGTCCCTCAGCTGGTGTTCAGTCTCTGTCGGACTTGTTGTCGTCTCTGGAACGCTGCGTGGAAACAAAGAAGAGGAAAAACGTGGAGGTTCTCTGGATCGCTGCGGCGGTGAGAAACAAAACAATCTGTGGAGAAAGATCTGGAAAATGTGACTGAAGCAAATTTAGGATGAGATAAAGAAATAAAACTAAGCAACTAAGGAGTTAATGTTAGTGTGTGTGTGGGTGTGTATCTGTGTGTGTGTGTGTCTGTGTGTGTGTGTGTGTGTGTGTGTGTGTGTGTGTGTAGGTGTGTCGTTCTGTGCGAGGTGTGCGTCTCACCAGCTGTAAAAGTGCGAAGGACCGCACGGCGATGTCAGTGACTCTGGAGCAGTGTGTGTTACTGAGAGAGAGACACACACTCTGCAACACACACTTCAGCACCGCGCTGCACTGCATGAGGAGGTACACACACAGACAGCAGACACCCACACACACCGTGACACAGTGACATCACTATGAAACACTCGCGCTCCAACACACATTTATTTCCCCTCTCACATTTTTGCTTCTGTTTTTCTTTATTTTCTCCTCTGTCCGTTGCCTCTTTAATTTTTCTGCTGCAGAATATTTTCCCTTTAACCTTTATTTCTTTTATACCCATTTGTTTTTTTTCATTCTTTTCTTATCTTTATCCCCACTTTTTATTTTGCATCTCCTACTTTAATTTACTCTGTCTTTTGTAATATTGTTCTGCAGGTCATTTTCAGTTTAACTTTATTTTTCCATCTTATTTTCCTCAATTTTTCCCTCGTTTTTCCACTTTTTTCCTCCTTTCTTCCTCCTCCTCTTCCTCCTTGTCCTTCCCCTCCTGCTCCTCCAGGTCCAGGGTGTTTTGGGGGGAGACTCTGGGCTGTTTCCCCCCTCAGACCCCGGCTCTCAGGCCTGTTTGGCCCCTAAACCTCCCAGAAGGCACCTGTACCCAGTGGCCTTCCTGCTGGTTTCCTCTCACCTGCTGGTCCTCTGGCTCATCTTCAGCCTCGTGCTCATGCTCAACAAATACCAGTAGACCCCCCCCCAGAGTCTGATTTATTAAATACCAGGAGGATAGACCAAACCACCAGTCGATCTAAGAGATTTTCTCAATCTAACAGTCGTTAAAGTGACAATTCTCATCCTCTTTTATTTCAAACTACATCCACGATGGTCCTCTTTTCTCGAGTCTGTCCTTTTCTTTAACTTCCTGGTCCTCTGGCTCATCTTCAGCCTCATCCTCATGCTCGATAGATACCAGTAGACCCCCCCCCCCCCCCCCCCCAAAAAAAACAGGCAGATTTACTTCAAACAGCTGCAACCATCAGTCCATCTGCAGATATCTTCATGATCATTTACAAGAGATCATAAAGAAAGTCAGAAAGTGCTTTTTTTTTCAGTTTGATTTGATTTGATTTATTTTGAACGTGTAAAACAATAATACAAAAAATAATAATACCTAATTACACCTCCGAGACGGGGTGGGAAGAAGTTTACTCAATTATTAAAAATGTGTATATATCATTTTTAAGTGAATATCTTTGGGACATGACATCATCAACCTTTTTCAGAGCGACTGCAACAAGTCGATCGTTAGACGCTCAACATTCAAATAACCTCTATCATCTCTATCTATAAATATTTTTAATATACAATTATTCATTAAAGTTGCATTTTTGGTGCAAAATACATTTTAAAATGCTGTTTTTATTTAATCAAATATACAAATATACTGCTTTTCTCTGTTTTATGTAATTTTTTCAGACACTTTTCACTATTTTACAGACAATTAGGACATTATTATCTAGCTGCTGCGATTTGTCGACTCACGTTAGTCGCTCAAGAATAAAATGATCTCCAAATCTGGGAATTAGAATTATATATTCATGCTTTTATTCTTGTATTGATGATATTGCGGTGTGTTCAGGGCCGGCTGCAGGATGGAGAACGTTCAGAAGAACATCGGCAGCAGGAAGTTCGCCTTCAGCGGCGTTCAGCTGCTCACTTTCCCCAAACTGTACCGCCCTCCAGAGGGAAGCTTCGGATAGAAGCTCTGACCGTTACTTTATTTATGTACAGATACTTTTATATAATATCACGAGATGTTTCTTTTATCTTGTAAAGTGTGTGTTGTTGTTTTATATATCTGTATTTCAGTGTCCCTCTGTGCAGGTTTTTGAGTCACAAACATGTTTCTGCATTAAATGAATACTTGATTTAATCTGATTTATTTCTGTCTTATTTATTAAACCACATGCAGGTGATGTTTACTGGATTAACACATCTACATTTTATATTATAATACAATATGTTACACTACAATAAAGATGCAGAGAGCCACGTTGAGTTTAAAACGTGCGCATGTTAAGCATTTCAACTATTTTACAAAGTAATTCCTGCAACCCGTAGAGCCGTTAGACGCTATTTTCTGTTTATCATTTATTGACATTTTAATTTTTATTGAAAATGTTCTGGTACATGATATAAAAACACACTTGTAGTTGATTATTTATCACTTTTTAAGCTTTTATTATCATCAAAATGACTGAAGTACACGTTTGAATGCTTTGACTTCTAATGGAGTATTTTTCGACTATTTTATTTCAGTTTTTACTTTGGTAAAACAGTGAAAGTCTGGCGTGTTTCTGTTGTTTGTGTGTTCAGCTGCAGTCCCTCTGCCGGGCCGCTAGAGGCGCCAAATACACTCAGAACGGAAATAAAGAGTGCTGAACTTCAAAATAAAAGAATTACTTTAATTTGTGAAGTGGGAAACTTTCTTAAAATCATAACTTACTGCTACTGTGTACTTCTATCCACTACAGTCCAGAGGTAAATGGTGTACAAGATCTGAGTACTTCTACTTTTACTCAAGTACACGATAAACATACATAACACTCCAGCTTTTATTTTGAAAACCCTAACCGGAACTGCTATGCTCTGTTAGCATTCGCTTCCCACATCGGGCCCAGTCAAAACAAAGCAGCTGTTTAGCTCCGCTGCTGCGACCAGATTAAAAAACATTTAACTGATTATTTTTACCGTTAAATTAACAGTAAATCCACGCTCCGGTGTTTCTCTTCGGTCCCGTGAAGTTGAGCTGTTTTAACGGTCGTTTCTTTCCAAAGCTGTTGAGGATTTTATTGGAGCTGTTTGTGTTCTCGGTTTGGAGGCTAACGGGCGGAGGCTGAAAACACGAGAAAACTGAGGAATACAAAAGAAAACAAGGAAAAAAGGGGGGGAAATAGAGATAGAAAACAAGGGGAAAAGGTGATAAATATAGGTGGAAACACGAGAAAAACTGAGAGAAATAGAGGTGGGGAAAGGGTCCAAAGAGTGCTCGAAAACACGGGAACACGGTTCAAATTGAGTCGGGAAAACCGTGAGAATCAGAGGCAGAAAACTGTGAAAAATAGAAGCTGTAAACAAGACACAAACGGTGAAAATCGAGACTGAAAACAGGGACCAATGGTTAAAATAGAGACTGAAAACACAGACAAACGGTTAAAATAGAGACTGAAAACGGACCAACGGTTAAAATAGAGACTGAAAACACAGACAAACGGTTAAAATAGAGACTGAAAATCCTGAAAAACTGTGAACAATTGAAGCTGTAAACAAGGATAAACGGCGAAAAGAAACCCTTAAAAACATTAAAAATCCACCACGGGAACACAGTGAAAACCAGACTCCAAAATCAGCGGTTGTCCTGGCTAACTTCCCCCGGATTACCCCCTCTTGTCCCCGGATGATGGTGGAGTGAACCGGCCTCTCCCGGGTTTAGAGCACCATGGCCCCGGTTTCTCTGGTGGCCGCCTGCCGCAGCCTGGCTCTCTCCACCTGGCTGCTCTCCTTCTGCTTCGTCCACCTGCTGTGTCTCGACTTCACTGTGGCCGAAAGAGAGGAGTGGTACACGGCCTTTGTGAACATCACCTACGTGGACCCGGCCACCTCGGAGCTCCGGACCGAGAAGACTGAGTGCGGTCGTTACGGCGAGCACAGCCCGAAAAAAGACGCCAGAGGGGTGGTGGTTCTTCCCGGAGCTCCACAGGACCGGCAGGCCTGCGACCCAAACACCCGCTTCCTGGTGCCCGGTCCGGCCGCCTGGGTGGCTCTGATCGCCCGGGGAAACTGCACCTATAAGGACCAGATCCGCCATGCAGCCGCTCAAAACGCGTCCGCGGTGGTGATCTTCAACGTGGGCTCCATCAACGCCAACGAGACCATCACCATGCCCCATCCAGGTACTGGTGTTATTGTTTATCTCTAAAAGAACGCATGAAGACAAATATCAACATTACTTACTTTTTTTCTGGAAAATGTACATACAACGTGTTCATAGTATTATGTGTTATTTCTTGGATTGTAACTTTTTTTTTTTTTTTTTAAATATTACTACTACTTTTTTTTTAATCTCTAATGTTGTCTTGCAACATTAGGACTTGTTTTTACCATTTTTAGGATGTTAAGTTCGTTAATTAAGAATATTTTATCATAGTGTTACGTCCTTTCTCTTGATATACTACTATCTTTTTTATCTATAAGGAGTCCCTTGGATTTCTCCTAAAAGTTACATTTGTACTTTTGCATCATACAGCTAGATTCCGTGTGTAAACGGACTTGATAGTAAACCTGATTCTGATCTGTTTATGTGCAAATACTTCCCATACGTTCAGTGTTTTTACCATCACCATGTCCCACTGGTTTGATTATGTATCTCTATTAGAGTGCAGTTGAAGAAACGTAAAAAATCAACATGTTTTTATACAAATATTTCGAAAAAGTACAACCTTTCTCCTCGATATATGACCTAACTTCTTATCTCTGCAGTTCGCTGAAGGTTTATTACTTAACATAACTAAGGTGTTTTCATCCAGTCGTGTTTGTAATCTCTAATGTTTACCACTTGTCTCAACATTTTACATGCAACATAAGGACTTGTTTTTACCATTTTTAGGATGTTTATTTCTTTAATTAAGAATATGTTATCGTAGTATTACTGCCTTTCTCTTGATATACTACTATCTTTTTATCTCTAAAGTTAACACATGAAACATTTAGAGTTCCTTGAATTATAAAGACTTATTTTCTGGATTTCTCCTAAAAAAGTGTTTCACTTGACTTTACATTTGTACTTCAGCATACAGCTCAATGCTTTGTGTGAACCCACTTGATAATAGACCTGATTCTGATCTGTTTATGTGCAAACACTTTCTCACTCCTTCTCACACGGCTCTGCAGCGGTTGCATATCTGTTCCTTTGAGATAAATATCGTATTTATCTTTCAGCATTTCCTGCTCAGATCCTGTTGAGGTTTTTTAGTTGCTCAACTACCGATGCAATATGAAGAACAGTTTTCTTGTGAAAACGTGACAGAAATGTTCTGTTTTCTGTCCTTTTTATATACCGAACCATCAGAAACTAAAAATAATGCAAAAGTCAAGAATCATAGATAAAATAAAAACAATGCAATAAAAAAACATTAGATTTAAAATGTTTTCTCCATCTTTTCTTTGATTATTTGATCCTTAATTGCAGTTTTAGTAGAGAAGAGTGAGCGTGTGCTGCAGCATTTTCGCCCTGCGCTGCAGATATATTCACATATTAGAGGTATTATAAGTCTCTATTAATAATGCATATTCCTCCTGTTTGATCCACGTAATAAATACAGAAATTCCTGCTTTTAAAAACTCTCCTCTGGTTGGGTTTCTGTGCAGAGAGCTGAGCTTTATGGTGATGAAGTGTGCTGTTATATAACGAGGGAGAGCGGAGGTTTTCCATCTTTCACTTTTAGTTCGCTCTGTTAGTCCAGAAACTCACAGCTGTGTCTCCGTCAGAGACTCCAGGAGGTCTACTTTAAAGAGTCCTCTCCTGCTGATGTTCAGGTGTATATCAGTATGTAGTGTCTCTACTTTAAAGAGTCCTCTCCTGCTGATGTTCAGGTGTATATCAGTATGTAGTGTCTCTACTTTAAAGAGTCCTCTCCTGCTGATGTTCAGGTGTATATCAGTATGTAGTGCCTCTACTTTAAAGAGTCCTCTCCTGCTGATGTTCAGGTGTATATCAGTATGTAGTGTCTCTACTTTAAAGAGTCCTCTCCTGCTGATGTTCAGGTGTATATCAGTATGTAGTGTCTCTACTTTAAAGAGTCCTCTCCTGCTGATGTTCAGGTGTATATCAGTATGTAGTGTCTCTACTTTAAAGAGTCCTCTCCTGCTGATGTTCAGGTGTATATCAGTATGTAGTGTCTCTACTTTAAAGAGTCCTCTCCTGCTGATGTTCAGGTGTATATCAGTATTAGTGTCTCTACTTTAAAGAGTCCTCTCCTGCTGATGTTCAGGTGTATATCAGTATGTAGTGTCTCTACTTTAAAGAGTCCTCTCCTGCTGATGTTCAGGTGTATATCAGTATGTAGTGTCTCTATTTAAAGAGTCCTCTCCTGCTGATGTTCAGGTGTATATCAGTATGTAGTGTCTCTACTGTTACGTCCCCACTAAGGTCTAGGGGACTTGAAGACAATAACACACAACAACCAGTAAAAATGAGGGAGTCAGCGCAAAGGTTGTTGAAAGGTTTATTTCTTGTAAACCTTGAACTGAACAGAAATTGAACAGAAATTCTCTTTGTGTGAGGAGGAGGAGGAGGAGGAGGAGGAGACTGTGCCAAACAAAAGAAATAAGCATAACAAAACCAGGCCTTCTCTACATCTATCCTTTGAAACCAAAAACTCAAACAAAAAACCCTCACTAACTAAACTATCAGAACTGGACAAAACAGAATACAGGGGTGGCAACAATCCGCTAACCTAGTGTGTCAAACATTAGTTACCTACGTGATGAGAAATGTACAGGGTACCCCAGACTTACCTAACTCTCTCCACCTCTCAACACACACACTTTCACAAAGGTCAGAACAACAAGGTAGAATGACTTTCTAAACTGCAGTCGAATTCAGGCTCCTCCATCAGCAACAGGCCCAGAGTGAGAGAGAGCGGGAAGACTTCCTGGGTGCCTCCTTTATGGTCGGCCCTGGCTGCTGATAGGCCAGCTGAGGGTGAGAGTATCCAATCAGCCATCAGACTCAGGTGCACAGGCAGATACCGATCAGCTGCTGATTAGCTGTGCAGAAGACAGGGAGAAGAGAGAAAAACAGGAGGGAAGGAGAACCACACAAGTACAGCCTGCCTGGCACGTAACACTACTTTAAAGAGTCCTCTCCTGCTGATGTTCAGGTGTATATCAGTATGTAGTGTCTCTACTTTAAAGAGTCCTCTCCTGCTGATGTTCAGGTGTATATCAGTATGTAGTGTCTCTACTTTAAAGAGTCCTCTCCTGCTGATGTTCAGGTGTATATCAGTATGTAGTGTCTCTACTTTAAAGAGTCCTCTCCTGCTGGTGTTCAGGTGTATATCAGTATGTAGTGTCTCTACTTTAAAGAGTCCTCTCCTGCTGGTGTTCAGGTGTATATCAGTATGTAGTGTCTCTACTTTAAACCGTCCTCTCCTGCTGGTGTTCAGGTGTATATCAGTATGTAGTGTCTCTACTTTAAAGAGTCCTCTCCTGCTGATGTTCAGGTGTATATCAGTATGTAGTGTCTCCACTTTAAAGAGTCCTCTCCTGCTGATGTTCAGGTATATATCAGTATGCAGTGTCTCTACTTTAAAGAGTCCTCTCCTGCTGATGTTCAGGTGTATATCAGTATGCAGTGTCTCTACTTTAAAGAGTCCTCTCCTGCTGATGTCAGGTGTATATCAGTATGTAGTGTCTCTACTTTAAATAGTCCTCTCCTGCTGATGTTCAGGTGTATATCAGTATGTAGTGTCTCTACTTTAAAGAGTCCTCTCCTGCTGATGTTCAGGTGCATATCAGTATGTAGTGTCTCTACTTTAAAGAGTCCTCTCCTGCTGATGTTCAGGTGTGTATCAGTATGTAGTGTCTCTACTTTAAAGAGTCCTCTCCTGCTGATGTTCAGGTGTGTATCAGTATGTAGAGTCTCTACTTTAAAGAGTCCTCTCCTGCTGTTGTTCAGGTGTATATCAGTATGTAGTGTCTCTACTTAAAGAGTCCTCTCCTGCTGTTGTCCAGGTGTATATCAGTATGTAGTGTCTCTACTTTAAAGAGTTCTCTCCTGCTGTTGTCCAGGTGTATATCAGTATGTAGTGTCTCTACTTTAAAGAGTCCTCTCCTGCTGTTGTCCAGGTGTATATCAGTATGTAGTGTATTGTCGTAGCAACTTCAAATCAGCTGCGGTCTAGAGTAAAAGATAAGTTAGGCAAATATGCAAAGAAACACAATATCTATAAAGTATTTAGAGATCTTGGCTTTATGTTTGCAAGCAGACACCTCCACCAAAGAGTGTGTCCTGTTCTGTTACAGCCACTCTTAAAGGGAAACATCAACGATTATTTACATGACAACACAACAACATGTTGGCCCAGGTGGTCGCCCTATGGCAGTAGGCAAAACTCAAGACCTACAAAGAACAGTTGGGTGTCGCAGCTACCCCCCTAGAGCAAATGTCTTCCTTTGTCCCTGTCCTTCCTGTAGTGTGATGTTATCTTCACCCATTTACATGACATTCTCAGGATGCAGCAGTTTACATTTCATTAGGATTACACTGTATTAAGCTTTAATACCATAATTGCCATAACAGTATCTACTTTAAAGAGTCCTCTCCTGCTGATGTTCAGGTGTATATCAGTATGTAGTGTCTCTACTTTAAAGAGTCCTCTCCTGCTGATGTTCAGGTGTATATCAGTATTTAGTGTCTCTACTTTAAAGAGTCCTCTCCAGCTGATGTTCAGGTGTATATCAGTATGTAGTGTCTCTACTTTAAAGAGTCCTCTCCTGCTGATCTCCAGGTGTATATCAGTATGTAGTGTCTCTACTTTAAAGAGTCCTCTCCTGCTGATGTTCAGGTGTATATCAGTATGTAGTGTCTCTACTTTAAAGAGTCCTCTCCTGCTGATGTTCAGGTGTATATCAGTATGTAGTGTCTCTACTTTAAAGAGTCCTCTCCTGTTGATGTTCAGGTGTATATCAGTATGTAGTGTCTCTACTTTAAAGAGTCCTCTCCTGCTGATGTTCAGGTGTATATCAGTATGTAGTGTCTCTACTTTAAAGAGTCCTCTCCTGCTGATGTTCAGGTGTATATCAGTATGCAGTGTCTCTACTTTAAAGAGTCCTCTCCTGCTGATGTTCAGGTGTATATCAGTAGTGTCTCTACTTTAAAGAGTCCTGTGTGATGCAGAGAGACATTGATCCCTCAGTGTATTTTAGGCGGAGAATAATCAATGTTGTCGCTCTGTGTGTTTTGGTGGGGTCGATGTGAGTTCAGCACTGGCCTCGGGGGGGGGGGGGGGCTCGACACACACACACACACACACTCCTAAACCAGACTGCACTGATAAAAACACACATTTTACCCTGCAGAACATAACCGTTGTTTTCAAATTAAAACTTTAATTTATATGTTGTTACTTTTTTTTTTTTAAATCTACCATGAAACAACTGGTGTTTTGTGTTTTTGTCAATGGAGTTTGGTGGCTTTGAAAGGACAGATAACTTCTTCTCACGGTAAATATTACACATATAAATGAACCTTTGACCTCTATATCTGCAGTCATGTGTCCTGTGACAGTAAACACGCTCTGCAGTATTTCAACGGTTATATGAGAGCCTGTTTTCCATTCCTCAGTCACAAGCATGACCTCGAGTTACAGAATTGGATGTACTTGTTGTGCTTTGGCTCACAAATGTCATTGAGCCACACCACACACACACACACACACACACACACACACACTCAAAATAGGACCCAAAGACTTCTCCTTTTGTAACTTCCTGCGGCTCGTTTGAAACCCTCTCTGAGTGTAGTAGATGTAATACCTCGATGTAGTAATCCTCCTCCTCCTCCTCCTCTTATATAATCTGGAGTATTTCTTCATACCAAAGATGGATGCTGGGTGGATGAGGCCACGTCATCCTGCCTGTCGGGTTATTTTTAGCCCTCTGTTCCTCCTAGGTGTTAATCAGAGCTTTTCATTGGTCGGATGAACGAACAGGAAGCAGGACTGTAGGACCTGTAGAAACAAACCTGACGGGGTTTAAAGAGACATGTCTCCGATACAGACATTATGTTTACTTTACATTACGGTCTCATGGGGTAGTTTCCCTCAAACTATAGGATTTAACACAATGTACAAACATCTGTGTCATCTCTCATCACATTTGATATCAGCTTCTTTTGCAGAAAGAAAAACAAAGACAGATTTTAAGTGTATAGTTGTTTGACCACATTTACCTTACAGTGACCCCTCAAACTGACCCCCCTTCCTCTCCTCTCAGGTACAGGTGATCTCCTGGCCATTATGATCCCTGAGCCTAAAGGTCGGGAGGTCGCGGCGCTGCTGGAGCGCAACGTGACGGTAACCATGACGATCACCATCGGCACCAGGAACCTGCAGAAGTACGTGAGCCGAACCTCGGTGGTGTTCGTCTCCATCTCCTTCATCGTGCTGATGATCATCTCCTTAGCCTGGCTCGTGTTCTACTACATCCAGAGGTTCAGATACGCCAACGCACGGGACAGGAACCAGGTACACACACACACACACACACACACACACACTGAGACACACTCACACTGAGACAAACTCACACTGAGACACACACACACACACACTGAGACAGAGAGAGAGACACACACACACACAAACACACACACACACACACACACACTGAGACACACACACTCACACTGAGACACACTCACACACACACACTGAGACAGAGAGAGAGACACACACACACTGAGACACCCACACACACTGAGACAGAGAGACACACACACACACACTGAGACACACACACACACTGAGACACACTGAGACAGAGAGAGACACACACACACACACACTGAGACACACTCTGAGACACACTCTCACACACACACTGAGAGACACAGACACAGAGACACACGCACACACACACACACCGTACATTTAAGCTTTAACATCTCTGAAGTGCATTATTGATAACCTGGAGCTAAAGGTTGATATTTAGTGTTATGGTTATAAGGCTAGTTAGCCGTGCTAGCATCTTTAGCGTGCAGTTCCAATATAAGCTCCACGTTTGGTCTAAAAGATGTGAGACAACAAACTACGTTCCAAAAAGAAATGAAATCTGGGGTTAGCTTTAACCGGCTCGTGACTCTTCACTGATCTGGATTGAACTTCGACTTGTAACGTCGTGTTTTCCTCCTCCCTCCTTGAGTCTAAATCTCTCCCTCTTTCTCCCCCTGAGTCTAAATCTTTCTCTCTCCCCTCAGAGGCGTCTGGGCGATGCGGCGAAGAAGGCGATCAGTAAGCTCCAGGTCCGAACCATCAGGAAAGGAGACCAGGAGACGGAGGGAGACTTTGATAACTGTGCCGTGTGCATCGAGGGATACAAGCCCAACGACGTGGTGCGAATTCTGCCCTGCAGGTGAGAGAGAGAGAGAGAGAGAGAGATATAGATATAGATATAGATAGATATAGATATATATATATATATATATATATATATATATATATATATATATATATATAAAGGGGGTTTAGAGTGTGTGACTCAGTAGTTAAAGCTGTGTTTGTCTGCAGACACCTGTTCCATAAGAGCTGCGTGGACCCCTGGCTGCTGGACCACCGGACCTGCCCCATGTGCAAGATGAACATCCTCAAAGCCCTCGGCATCGCTGTGAGTCTCTAATATAACATCATTCATTCAAGATATTCTGTTTGGACAAAGAGAGAGGCTGCAGGGCGGCTTCAAAACACTGAGGAAGAGTTAACAGTTCCAACTTCTGCAGTACAACAGCACAAAAGTAGTTTTACAACCTGCTTTTACTCAGGAATCTGCATTAAGTCAGTCAAGAAAATGTGTTTCAAACATCGTGAATCACCATATAATCTATTTTCGTTTTGCATTAGGGTGTAATAGTTAATATAGGTCATTTAAATCAATAAAAAATATATTTCTTGTGTCACAGCCAGTAATGACCTCTGATACGTTGTTTTCTCTTGGTCCCGCCCCTCCTGGCATCCCATTGGCTCTTCTCTCTGGATGCTGTGTTCTGATTGGCTGCTAAGCTCTTTTGTTGATGAACTGGTTCTAAAGAGTGTTTTCATATTTTATCTGTTCTTTTCTTTCTACTTTAACTGTCTTGTTGATGAACTATTGTTATTTCCTGTCTTTCCTGCTTTTTCACTTCACTTTTCTCCAGATTTCTTTGTTTTTCGTGCTATCTTGTTGAAAAACGTTGATTAAAACAGAAAAACTGATCTCTAAACTGTCCCCTCTCTCTCCAGCTGAACGCAGACTGTCTGGAAGACCTCCCTCTGGACTACGACCTGACCGTGGGGGGGGTCGGGGGGGCGCTGGCTCTGGAGGCCGTGGTGTCGGGGGGGTCGAGCGACGGGACCCTCAGTGAGGGGGGGGGCTCCTCCGTGCTGCTGGACCCCGGGGTCAGGAGGGTGGGACTGCCTCAGGACTACCAGGACCCTCTGAGAGACAGCCCTGTTACCATGACTACTGACACACTAACAGGTACACACACACACAGGTATACACACACACCCACACACACACACACTCAGACACACACACAACTATTATTCTCCGTCTCTCTCCAGGCGATCTGCAGCCGATGGCGAGCTCCTCCGTGGCGTCGCTGGTCATCACCGTGGAGACGGGTCTGTCGGACGAGGAGGGGTCCGGGGACCAGAACCAGCTGGGGGAAAAGTCCTGAGAGGAGCCGAACCAGAACCAGAACTCACTGATTAGGTTCGGATTTTAAACCCTCCGGAGAACAAAGATTAAAAAGGAGATTAAACGGTTTGTTGAGACGGACTTATTTGGGAAGGAAACTCTTTAAAAGCTCTGACTTTTGACTGAAGTTGGAACTAAATCCAGAACCAGAACCAGAACCAGAGTTTGGGCTTTTCTCTTTGGACCTGGACCCCTTTCTGACTAGACTTTGAACAGGTTGTTCCCGGTGTGGATAAACCTGTGAGTGTTGGTTTGAATCTGGACTCAGAGGACCTGGTTTGGCTTCACTTTCAGAGTCTCTTTCTGGACGCTTGGCGGGTTTGAAACCAGAACTGTTCGGATTTTAAACCCTCCGGAGAACAAAGATTGAAAAGGAGAATAAACAGCTTTGTTTAGACAGACTTATTTGGAAAGGAGACCTCTGTAAGAGCTCTGACTTTTGACTGAAGTGGGATCTAAATCCAGAACCAGAGTTTAGGGTTTTCTCTTTGGACCTCGCTAAACCGACTTATCTGGTCCCCTTTTGGACTAGAACAGGTCTAGTAAAACCTGTGAGCGTAGGTTAGAATCTGGACTCAGAGGACCTGGTTTGGCTTCACTTTCAGAGTCTCTTTCTGGACATTTGGGGGGTTTGGAACCAGAACTGTACCTGGGTTTTATCCATTGTGTTCACTTGGATTTACCACGTGTTTCCCGACTGGAATAGATAACTCTAGATGTCTCCAAAAACGTATTTCCTGGTCCTCTAAATTTCATTTCAAATATGGTGGATGCTCGTTACTTAACGGACCTAACGAAGGTTGGACGGGGTTCACGATAAGCCACGTTTTAACTCTTCGGTACTCGTGAAAGGAGGGTAAAATCCGGAGAAAGTCTGCTGCCAAAAAGGTTTATCCTTCATCAGAAACACTGGAGGATCTTTGATGAGTGCTTGAGGACTACAAACCCCACGTTGTGTTTAAAAAAAAAAAGGCGAGAAATCTAGATTTACCTGCGTGGTTCTGCCGCTCTCTGGACCTTTTTGTGGATATTCTGTTACCTGGTGTTTCCAGGTAGGACAGCTTAACAGAAGCCCCTCGTGGAGGTTTGATTCTGGTTGTTTTAGCTCATTTTGATTTGCCGGCCAACAATGTCTTGAGGCCTTTTATTTAGAAAGGACACGGCAGTGAATCCGGTTGGTTTTCCCTGTGTTTTGCCGACTCGTCGTGGCAGTATTACAGCTTCAGTGACTGCAGTATTGAATTGAAGTTCTCACAGTATTTTTGTTTCTCTTTCTGCCTGTCGGTTTAATTCAGGCTCCTCTATCTTCAGAAGAACTGACAGTGTTCGGGTGTATGTTCTGGCAAAAGCTCTGTACAAAATAATATAAGGTGTGAGAGTGATAGTAAAGATAATAATGACTTTAAAGTACAGATGGAAATAAGTGTTTGAAACTTTACACAAATCCTGCAGCTTGGGTCTTAATGTCGGGAGAAATGCCACGATAATGGAGGACATTATCAATAATGACTTTCTCTAATTACGTCATTTATATAGAAACACGCTCCCTGAGGCTGGGCAGACACTGCATGTTTATATTGTTGTTTTGTTTTTTATTTTAACGATACACAAAAAACGTTAATCCTCGATGCAAAGCTATTGCTAAAGCTAACTTAAAAACCCTAGTCGATTTTGTCAAGGGACAATTCCGATAAAGTTTATTTAAACTAGGGCTTAATCGTAATTATATCAGAATTGTAATATGGGCTATTGCAATATCCAAAAAGTAGAAAGTGAAATATTTGATGAAGACAAAATATGTGAAAACACAATAATTACAGATCATTGTTAAAAATAAAATTGTGATAATTTTTATGTATTTTTCAATAAAAATGGGAATAAAGACGCTGTAATCTTCATTCCCTCACATATCGTGAATCCTATCGCAATTGCAATGAGTCAAAATAATCGTAAATTAAATATTTATTCAGTTAAATAGTCCTAATTTAAATACGATATTTTTGTCTTCAGCTACGAACATTTCCAAAAATAATCAAAAAAATACTACTTTAGTTAAATGTAATATTGCGTACAGTTTATAAACGACAATTTGAAGCTAGCCATATTGGGATTTTTTTGTCGTAGAATTAACAACAAAAATCGTAAATATCACATCACTGATGTGTCAGAATCGGCAAATTTGGCAAAACATTTTTTCACATTTTACGAGTCGGAAGTGACGGTTAAAATCCTGGTTTTTCTATGTAGTGTCTGCCTGGCTAAAGAAAGAGTTAGCGTTAAAATACCACCTAGGAATTTTTTTTTAAAACACGTAAAACCCTTTAGCGTTGTTTTCTCTGTCCGTCCGTCTGCCAGCCTCACGCTGCCTTTAAAAAAAAAAAAAAAACCTTTAAACCCTGACAATCAAATATCCGATCTTTCCCTCGTGACTATACGATCTTTTTCTGAACCTTCGCCACTAAACGGTGTTCGCTGCCATTCCCAGAGTTCCAACGCCACCAAAGCAATGTGTGAAAGACGATAGAAAGTCGAGGAAGAGTCGGAGATAGTTTAGCGAAGAATCCCTCCCTGTAGGGCTGCACAATTTATCGGAATTTACCGCAATTTGGACTCGTACGATATCAACATAAGCTATATTTGGTTAGCTCCAAAAATGTGTCGTCATAGCATTCGTAAAATAAGTTTTGTGGTCCAACAACAAATATTTGTACCATGATTATTTTAGCATGAATAGAAAAAGAAAATTCCATTCAATAACGTAAATAATAAAAATCGCAATTACGTATTTTCCCCTAAATTGTGCGGCCCTATTTCCCCCCACGTTAGCCGCTAGCATGTAAATATAAAATGTATATTCCACACGTTCGCCGGCGCCGAGAGAGAAAGAGATTGTCGTCTATTTTGATACCAGAGGAGACGTTTTATTTTTGTCACGAAGACCCCGAGCTGCAGAGACTGACCCCCCCCCCCCGCCCCCCCACGCCTGAGATGAGTGTTATGTATGTCATTTGAGTTCTTTTTTTTTTTAAGCCTGATGAAATCTGAGAGAATGAAGGCTGGAGAATGTTTTTTTTTAAGGACGTCATTCTCAAGTGTGTTCGAGAGCTTTTTTTAAAGCTCTGCATGAACACAGCGTTGTTTTTCAGATCCTCCGTGATTTGGAACAATGAAAATCCGCCTCTTAATCAGAAAAAACGCCAAACATAACGGGGTTTATAAGAACTGGAGTTGGTGTTTCCAGTCAAACCAATAATGTCTTCCTCCTTTGCTTCCCTCTTCCTCTTCCTCTCAGTATAAAACACTTCTTTTACACACAGGTGTCTTATATAAACGTGATGGGATTGTACGACTTGTTTTGGCAATTTTTCTTTCTGTGTATAATGTTTTAATGAAACTTCCTTTCATGTGTTATTTTCACATTTGCAATTCTGCTGCCATCACAATGAAAGTGGATTTCTAAACCAGACTGAGTCTGCGGTGGCATGTTGGTCCTCCTTTTAGGTGGGAATCGAACCTAAAATACGGATTTATAACACACAGAAACGTCCGTAAAAACACAAATATAGAAACGTGAAATATTCGTGATTCTTTGGTTGCTTTGAATCAACGTTTTTTGCCATATTTTCAAAGTAAAACATCACAAAAGTCACATTTAGTATCGGATAATGTGGACGTTTAAGTCCAGACACAGCCCTAATAGACCTTATATAATATTAATTGTATTACAAAACAATGATAGACCTTTCTTTTGATAATTTAAGATGTTTTAACTGTCACACATGCAGTAACTAACTTTAAAAAACCTAAACACGTACAAGATCAGTTTTAATTTGTGTTTACGAGGTAGATGTATAGTTTATGTTACTAAATATATATTTTCTATCTCTAAAATGTTAGAATCAAGAGATACAAATATTACTTTTTGAACTCTTGAATTACAAGATGAGGTCTTTTTAATTTAATGGGCTTTAATAGTAGTAATTAAAAGGTTTTAAATCACTACAAACGTTGGACCCTCGTGTCACTGCCAGTAATGACGTCTGATTGGTTGTTTTCTCTTGCTCCTGCCTCTCCTCGCAGCTCATTGGCTGTTCTCTCTGGATGCTGTTTTCTGATTGGTTGATGCACTTTAACTCTTTCTCTGGAAGGATCTGGAAAAAAGGATTTGATTTTCTAATTTCTTCCGCTTTTTCCTTCCTGTTTTCACTCACATTTTGTGCGATGGTGTTAAGAACGTTGTGACTGATCTGGAAAATGTTTTTTTTTAATAATACTTATGTATCTGTAGTCCGACTGCCATATATTTTGCCATGTATTGTAATGTATGCTCTCCCTTGTAATCCAGCTGGAATTTGACAGTTTATTCTCACATTTCTGACAAAAAAGTAGCCAAAAAAACCTGACATAAAGCCAATATTATTTTTGTCGAATTTGAATTAATCTTCTTTAATTTAGCTTTACAAAAACAGCGATATCCGTGACAAACAAAAACCTCCGTTCCTCCCAGAGAGACGGAGAAAGTTGAGGTGTCAGTAGCGATGCTAACCGCTAAGCTACGTGACGGCAGGGTGCGAAATGTTGTCGTGTTTCTGCGATTTTTGTTATCGTTTTACGAAGCGTCCGTTTGTGTGGTTGTCCTGTGCACGCTAACACAAAACACACACTCACACACACACACGTGTAAATACGCCATGTTGTTTCTGTGTTTCAGTTGTTGCACGTGTTCTGATTCAGGACAGAATTTAAATAAAAATGTAATTCAACATTTTGGGTTTCTTCTTTATTCCAGCTGTTTGTGCGTCATCTCTAAAAAATGTGGTTTTTCTCCCTCACCTCCAAATATTATTTTTGTTTGTATTTCTCTATATTTGTATGAATAATTTATATATGTTTTTCACAAATGACGATAACAATGATCGCTTTTTTATTGATTTTCATTTTCTTTTTTATTGTAGAGTATTTTTCTCATCCACTTTAACCTCGGAGATTAAGCATGTTTTTCTCGTTAATTTTGAGTTTTTTCCTCAGTATATTACCAGGGTTGATAATGATTACTTGTTTAGTGGGAATGCTGACACAGCATTCCCACTATCTGTTATGCTGACACAGCATAACAGATAGTGGGAATGCTGATACAGCATTCCCACTATCTGTTATGCTACGCACAAAATTCTTTATTATTCCGCCGGGTTATTTTGCTGCTCTTCTTCTCCCCACATTGAACATCGCAGAAACTCCGTTCAAACATCAAAACGTTCAGCTCGGTCGGGAATCGATGGCTTTTACTTTTCTTATTCATAACTTTCATAATTCCAGAGATACATCCCATAATTCATCACATTTTTAACATGGAAGTCAATGGAGAAACTCTTCAGACTTGAACAATCTTCATGCAACTTCAGCTGCTAACTGCTCCTTCTTCAACTGCTAACTGCTCCTTCATGCTTTCACTCAGAAACCTCATTCCAACTTTAAAATGTTACACATCTTTCTGACATTATTCGTGTAACACAACTTTTAAATCTGATTCGTACTTTTAGAGATATTAAATATTGTTCAGACCTTGGTAAAGAGGCCTTCTTCAGATTTTAGAGTGCGTGATGTCACAGCTAGAGTGGAGGACAGATTTCATTTTGCCTTCATATTTTCTTTTAAACCTGCCATAATTCCCAAACCCTACATTCCTGAGACAAACGTAGGAAAACATCTCGTAGCTTGAAAAATAAAAAAAAAAGGGCATGAAGTGACAAAAACTTTCAACATGTCTCCATTAAACCCCATTGTAAGTTCAGCCTCACCTTTCCCCACCACAGCAGCCGCACACCTTTAGTTAATTCAGATGCTCAAGCTCCTTGACATGCTTCACGCTTTGAAATTTCACCGATATCTGTTACGGTTCTTCAACAAAACGTTCACATGTAAGAGCTTTATCTCTCATTCAGAACAATGAAAATGCTTTCCTAATCACCATGGAAACCTTTGATCTCTGGACACGTCGTTAGCTCAAATATAAACACCTGTGTCATGGAACACGATGATGTCATAACTCCAACTGACATGCTCAGAGCAGCAGACTTCAGATAATGGTTAACACAGCTCTACGTCAATTATGGGGTGTCATCATATGCCGTTTCCATGGAAACGCATCCCTCGCCATGAAACACGATGTCGCTGTAACTCCAATGGACACGGTCCGATCGTCCCCAAACTTCGCTTGTATATCACCGGTCCATGCCTCAACAGCTCTACGCCAAATCTGAGATCTCACCATAGGCTGTTTCCATGGAAACGCGTATCCCTCGCCAAAAAACACGTTGTCGTAACTGATATGAAAATGGTCAAAACACCACCAGACTTCCGATGACAGTTAATAGTCCAGCACTTCAACATCTCTATGTGCCATTAGTGAGTTTTCCTCAAAAGCTGTTGCCATGGCAACGCATCCCTTGCCGTAAAACACGATATTGCTATAACTCCTATGAAAATGGTCAAAAAGTGCTCAAACTTCACGTGTGCTAACAGTCCAGCCATGAAGACATCTACGTGACAGTTTTGAAATGTCTTCAAATTCCGTTGCCATGGCAACACAATGCTCGCTATGAAACACGGTTTTCTCATAACTTCAGTGAAAATGCTCCAAACGGCCCAAAACTTCACAGGTTTGGTAACGATGCAGCCATCAACACATCTAAGCGTATTATGGGGTGTCATCAAATACCGTTGCCATGGCGACAGATCATTTGTCATCAAGTTAGTTCAATAGTTTGCAGTTCAAATATTCTGCTGCTTTTCCAAGCCTTTTTACTTTCTTTTCTTCTCTCATCACACATTCAAGCCCCCAGTGTTCATGTATCCTTTCAATCTAAATTCTTCCCTTTCTTCTTACACATTACATTTCAGCTCAGCAGTTCAGCATCAGCTTTTCAGCATAAAGCATTCCCACTAGCAATTTCTATAGGAATTGCATTCTCTAGTTTACTTACAATAACCCCAATTCACTGTCAGTGATCTTTACGTCTCAGGGAATATTTGAGTATTTTTCTTGTAAATGTACCCCTTTAATCTCAGACAGTACGCCTTTATTTTCCTCAAAATGTGTTGATGTTTTTCAGTTTTTCCTCCAAATTATATATTGTAAATTCGCTTTTTTAAATCATCTTTGAATGACAACGACAAAGAAGCATCTTCTATCAAAATTATATATTTTAATGAATTTGTCGAATTCAATTTGGTAATTTCTACACTTAGAAAAAAAAAGCCTAAACACAACATTTCCTGGAATAACTAAATAAAATATCAGAACAGTCAGGTTGGTAAATCACAGTTTAATACTGAACACATCGATCTATACATTCCCATACAGGTACTTTTCAACATTAACGTTCTTGTTTTTTTACAGTTTTATTTTCTATGCTACTCTCGTCTCCAAAATTGCTTTTTTTTAATAATCCTGCAAAACTAGAAAGCCCATTTTAAAGTCTGGTAGAAAAAAACCTGTTAATTAATCAACAGACTAACGTCTAGTCTATGAAAACAACTCATTTATTACAAGTGTTTAACTTGTTTACAGGAGGAACCGATGAGTATATTGAGTTATTATAAAAGCCATATAAGCTTAATTTAACTTCAGTATTTAATCATGTTTGGTCAGGAACTAAACAACAACAACAACAACGACAGGAAGTCAAAAGACAGAAATTCAGTCTTAACTAGAAACTTCTGCAGCTTCTGATAAAAGATGAAGATGGAAAATAAAAATGTTGATCTGTTGGCTGAGAGGAACCTGAGGAAGAGAAGAGAAACGTTATGTTGTATATTCACTTTAGATTTCTGTCTCAGGCGTAGTTTCCCACAAACTATAGGAAACAAAAAAGCTTGCTGTACATAACAAATATGCAATATGTGTCATTTTTCATCAAATCACGTTTGATATCCGTTTCTTTTGCAGAAAGGAAAACTGGATTTTAGGAACCTGTGAAAGCATTAACTCAATATATCTAGAATGAATTAAATGTATAACTGTTGGCCAGATGTTATTAAGTGTGTACCTCCAGACCTCATTGTGTGAAGGAGTCGACGCTGAGGAGGAAATGGAGAACACTTCTTCACTTTCAGCTTTATTTTTAAATAATAATGAATAAAATGTGTGTTCTGTAGTAAGACAGCATTTAGGGGAATCTTTACCTCCTGGTTTCTCATCTGGCTTCAGCCAACTTGTGTCTCAACAGGAAGGAGGCGACGGCGTCTGCCACCTACACACACACACCACACACACACCACACACACACAGACACACACACACACCACACACCACAGACACACCACACACACACACCACACACACACACCACAGACACACACACACCACACACACACCACACAACACACACACACACCACACACCACAGACACACCACACACCACACACACACCACACCACACACACACACACACACACACCACAGACACACCACACAAACACACACATACACCACACCCCACACACCACAGACACACACACACCACACACCACAGACACACACACACCACAGACACACACACACCACACACCACAGACACACACACACCACACACCACACAGACACACACCACAGACACACCACACAAACACACACATACACACACACCACACAGACACACACACACCACACCACACACCCCACAGACACACACAGCACACACCACACAGACACCACAGACACACACACACACACACACACCACACACCACAGACACACACACACACACACCACACACCACACAGACACACCACAGACACACACACACACACACCACATTATTATCTCTGTTGCATGTCTTGCTTCTTTGGCGATATTGGAATACAAAAAAATTACATTTATATAAAACCACTTTCTTACTTTTTCCGGTTTGTCTTCTAGCACTGCGTGTCCACATGGGGGCAGCACCTGCATCATGAATTTACCTGCACACACACACACACACACACACACAACACTGATGCTAGTTTATCACACACACTCCCTGGCTGTCACTTCCAGCGTGTTGACTGACGGGAGCAGCTGACTGTGGAGAGCAGCTGCCGCCTCCAGCTGTGTGTGTGTGTGTGTGTGTGTGTGTGTGTGTGTGTCCTCAGAGACCTCCTTCACCTTTTCCCTCACAGTTAGTAGAAACACAGTGTGAGAAGAATGTCAAGTATTCCCCAAATCATTGTGTTTCTCTACATGAGGCTTTTTTTATTCTTTGTTTCTCCAGGACTACATTTCCCATCAGCCCTAGGAACTAAGTATTCAGAAGTAATGATAGTGTGTCAAAGATGTGTCACATTAATGTAGACCTTTTTCGCGTTATTATCCTACATTTTTTAGCAATTTTGAAGACATTTACTTTTATTTTTCTGCAGACACCTTCCTTCATATTTCATATTTTGTTATTTAGCTTCACACCGAAGAGAAGTTTCTCAATGTGTGATTTTTAATGAGTTTCTCACCTTGCATCTGTCCGATTGTCAGAGCTCTGTCCAGCCGGTCGATTCCTGGAAAACAGAGGCTTCAAATAAGTGTGAAAAACATAAATATATATTTTATTTCAAAGTACTGAACCCACCAAAAAACCCATTGTCTTCGAGAAAAAGGGAATAAAAAGTGTGAAAATGCCGATTCATTTCCATATTTAAGACTATTTTCTGCAGCACTACGTACACAAATGTTTACTTCTTGCCTTAATGGTATATTATGTCGTTTCTGTCATATTTATCGACATACTAGGGCGGTGGTGGCGAAGTCCATAGGGACTTGGCTTGGCAACTGGAAGGTCACCAGTTCAAGTCCCGGAAAGACCAAGTGCTACCGAGGTGTCCCTGAGCAAGGCACCGTTCCCTACACGGCTCCCCGGGCGCCGTACAGAATGGCAGCCCACTGCTCCTAACACTAGGATGGGTCACATGCAGAGAAACCGTTTCGTTACATAGTTCCTCTACTACGTAATGACAATAAGTTCAATCTTCTCTCATCCTGTACTACGCCTTATTTCAACATAAAATACTGTGGTGTTTCTTTTGCATATTTTCGACATATACTTTGTCATTTTCTGTCATTTTATCGACATACTGTAAGATATGATAACATAATATAAGACTTTATTTATCCCGAAGGAAATTGTTGTGCCAGAGTTACAAAAATACAATAAACACAGCAGCACAATAATAATACTGTACACTAACGGTGCAGTAAAAAGAGCAATTAAATAACTAGGAGAAACAGAGACGGTCATATAACTAATGGAAATATGAACAGTATTTAGTAGTACTGCACTATGCCTTATTTCGACATAAAATACGCCTGTTTTTGAAGACGTACCGGCGAGCAGCAGCAGTTTGGGAAGGTTGAAGGCGAGGAAAAGATTGGACGTTCCTCTGAACCAGCCGTCCCAATACTTCTCCGACTTAGACAGGTTAATACGCCACACATACACACTCTGTCACACACACACACACACATGCACACACACACACACACACACGCACACACACACGCACACACACACGCGGGATGGGTTAAGTATCTTCATTTGCAGGAAAAATTAAACATTTTCGGCCTGTTTTGGGCTTAAAATTGGAAAATGAATGCAAGTCAATGGAATATATTTATTATTATAATACGTGTAGATGTGTAAGAGGGTTTCAGTTTATGCCAACAAGTTCAGTAGTTGTGGATGTTTGGCAATGAATGGAAGTCAATGGTGGTACTGTTATGTTTTGGGTTTTTAGATGTTCGTGTTGAATGCAAGTCAATAGTTTCCTGTTTGAAATGTTTATGTATGAACATCTGGGTGTTGACTATTGTTTTGGTTTATTGTGTCTATAATGAATAGAAATCAATGGAAAATATTACCTTTTATAATACATGAAGAAGTATGATATGATATAGATATGTGGATTAATGGAAGCCAATGGAAATATATCGATTTTTGTAGGTTTGGTTTTAGATGTTTGGGAGTTAATGGACGTCAACGGAAATATTGTTTTAAATGTTTTTGTAGGTTCGTGATGAATGCAAGTCAATAGTTGGCTGTTGTTTTGGTGCAGTTTTATGGGTCTATAATGAATAGAAGTCAATGGAAAGAACACATACATACAATGCAAGTCAATGAATTACAATCAGAGGCATTAAAAAACGCAACATTCGTCGTTTTTTTGCCAAATTTTTCCTACATTTAGATGTATTTATTTTGGTTTATTATTTCCCATTTCTTGGCGTATTTGTGATGTTTGACTTTTGTCCACCACATTCTGATCCGGTTCTCCTCGAGTCCAAGCTGACGTTTGAGCTACATTTGGAGATATTTCCTCAAAGCGTTCGTAAGGTATTGGGTTCGTACCAGAAAAATGTTCGGACAGCAACTGCAAGAACGTAATGCCTCTGGAGGCCACGGCAATAGTGTTTTTATAGCCATCAATCAATCAATCAATCAATCAATCAATCAATCAATCAACAACTTTATTAATCCCGCAAGGGGCCATTGGTTGTGAGCAGTTGAGGTCAGGTACACAGGCAGGAACACACAGGAATCTGTTTATATTTATGGTTATATTTGTACAAAATAGTCCAAATATGTTGATCAACTTCTTTAATTTTTGACTTGAATGCCTCGGTGTTTTACAGTCAGTGTTCCCGTGTGTTTCCATACCTGCCCTTCGTCGAGGCTCACCTCCGATGCGACCTTTCTTTGTCGTCGACGTAGCTTTGATCGTAGAACTCTTCGTTTCGCTCCGTGACGACGTCGGACACCGGGACGACGTCGGACACCGGGATCGTTTGCTCCAGAGTTTCTGCTTCCTCCACCTCACATCTAACGAGACAGGAAGTGAGAGGAAGTGACAGGAAGTGAGAGGAAGTGAGAGGAAGTGAGAGGAAGTGACAGGAAGTGAGAGGAAGTGACAGGAAGTGAGAGGAAGTGAGAGGAAGTGACAGGAAGTGAGAGGAAGTTAGAGGAAGTGACAGGAAGTGAGAGGAAGTGAGAGGAAGTGAGAGGCAGTGACAGGAAGTGAGAGGAAGTGAGAGGAAGTGACAGGAAGTGAGAGGAAGTGAGAGGAAGTGACAGGAAGTGAGAGGAAGTGAGAGGAAGTGACAGGAAGTGACAGGAAGTGACAGGAAGTGAGAGGAAGTGACAGGAAGTGAGAGGAAGTGAGAGGAAGTGAGAGGCAGTGACAGGAAGTGAGAGGAAGTGACAGGAAGTGACAGGAAGTGAGAGGAAGTGACAGGAAGTGACAGGAAGTGAGAGGAAGTGACAGGAAGTGAGAGGAAGTGACAGGAAGTGACAGGAAGTGACAGGAAGTGACAGGAAGTGAGAGGAAGTGACAGGAAGTGAGAGGAAGTGAGAGGAAGTGAGAGGCAGTGACAGGAAGTGAGAGGAAGTGAGAGGAAGTGACAGGAAGTGAGAGGAAGTGACAGGAAGTGACAGGAAGTGAGAGGAAGTGACAGGAAGTGAGAGGAAGTGACAGGAAGTGAGAGGAAGTGAGAGGAAGTGACAGGAAGTGAGAGGAAGTGACAGGAAGTGAGAGGAAGTGAGAGGAAGTGACAGGAAGTGACAGGAAGTGAGAGGAAGTGAGAGGAAGTGAGAGGAAAGCGGAGATTCACAAAGTAAAAGTCTTGTGTTTGAGACCCGGCTTTTATTCGAGAAAATACGTAAGTTGTAATCTACTCCCAGAGCTTGAACAATGATGCAAAGGAATCACTATTGAGGCTCCACCTCTAACTGGCCAATCAGAGCCAACCTACCTTCTGATCTGACCAACCATGGACACTCTGGCAGATTCCAGGTTCTTGATTTGCCCGCTTTTGATGCTGAAAGGAGGTCAAACAAACATCCTGTTACTTCATAGCTTATAACCGCGCAGACTTGAGGAAAAAGCATTCCCACATTAGAACTTTTGTTTCCAGCCTTTCACGAACCAAACGTAGCTCCCAGTTAATGTTAGAGGTAACGTGTCACACAGATCCACTTGCTAACCAACCAGCTAGTGTTAGCTGTTACTTAGTGGTCTTTATGCTAACGATACTTGGCACCGTCGTATCGAGGATGGCGCCGGTGATAATGGCTGCCGTGTCTTTGGCTCCTCTCCAACTCAGCCTTTTTTTCGTATTATTTCAGTGTTTGTTTTTGTATTTACTTGCACTATTTTATCTGTTTAATTGTTCTATGTCCTATATACATGTCGCTCTGTTGGAGGAGCCTGTGACTTCAGCTTTTCATTGACATATCTACACTGTAGCAAATGTACAATGTACAAATGACAATAAAAGCATTGGGCATTGTTCTTCCCCAGCTCCATCTTCTCGACCCATTATGGTATTTTTCTGGATCCCAAAAACCAAGATGGCGACGGACAAAATTCCTCTTTAAGGCTAAAAAACAAAAGTCCTCAACCCAATGGATCAATCAAGCTAGCTAGCTTGACTCTTAGACAAGGGAATGCTAACTCATGTCCAGGTTTGAGTGCTTTGTTGGTCTTTAAATCCTCACCTCCACTCTATAGCGTGGTCCATGGACTTGAAGGACTTTGGTCTTTCCTTCAGGAAGTCCTGGATGCTGTGCAGAGCGTCCGTTGCGCTGCCTGCAGGTGGAAAACAACACCAGTAAATCTTGGGGAAATACTGAATCTTCCAATATGAGAGTAACATGATAACAAAGGTATCCCAACTGTAGCTGTGTACATGACAGGATGTATGATTACCTAGAAGAGCATCAGGACTGTTTTAGGCATATGATAGCTATGTGATTAACATTAAAAAAAAAAGTTAGAATTTTGAGAAAAAGTCAGAATTTTGAGGAAAAAGTCAGGATTTTGAGGAAAAAGTCAGAATTTTGAGAAAAGTCAGAATTTTGAGATTTTGAGAAAAAAATTAAAAATTCTCTTTTTTTGTTTTGACTACTTCCATTCTTGAGAGGATAATAAATACATGTATCCTGATGTTGAAGCTCAAGCCGGTGACGAGTGATATGTTTCTAACAGTAAACATTAAATAAATATTGCAATAAAACACAACAGGAAGCTCTCTCACCTTCCACCACGTCGATAGCCACCAGTCCCACAGTGGTGGTTAGCAACATGTTGCTAGCTGTGTAAACTGCGATCGCACCGCCAACACCGTGACCAATCAGGACGATGGGGGGCGGAGTCTCACCGTAACAGACACCAATCACATTGGCTATATCGCTGAGGGACGATAGTTATAGTATTTAGATACGATAATACTTTAATGGTCAGATCAAGTCTGAAATGTGACTTGCATCCCAGCAGCTCCATGTGTGACATCAACAACACAACAAGACACAACACATGAAAAACAAACAACAAACATTCACCAGCACAATCCTGAGAGAAAACATGCTCAAAGAGCCTTCAGCGTGCTTTGATCTGGATTCAGCTCTGTGTTTACTGTGAGGATTGACTGGGCACAAAGGATGCTTCAGTCTGCTTCTCGTGGGGAGTTTTTGGTCATTTGAGGTACAATTATCAGCTGGAAATGTGTTTGTTTTGTTACCTGGACATGGTTTGAGTCGAGAAGTCGTCTGCTTGGCGTACCAGGGTGTCACCTTTAATTGATTTAAGAAAATAGTAATTATGCATCAATTACTCGACAACTGAAACCAGACCGAAATGTATTTAATGATAAACCTCGTTCTTATCAGCATCACTTATTTTCGTTATTTTACAGAAAACTATGGCTTTATCAGAATAAATATGTGGCGCAAACGTTGGTGGTTAGGTCCCAAATATATAATATTTTGTAAACATACACCTTATTTATTACCATCCATGAAGAGTAACAGTTTCCTGTTCCCTGGGGATAAATGTGGGAGTAAAAATGAATACAAATATTCTTATATGTCACCTTAATATTACCTCTTTAGCACCGCATTTGGGATCAAAGACCATTAACATTAACACTTGCAGTATTCAAAAGTCAAAAAGCCAATATTATGCCCTATTTTCCCCAAAAAGCTGTTATCTATATTGAATAATCCAATTCATCATCCTCCAAAGTAATCCTCACAACCAAACTGTATTTTATAACTGATATGTCCTCACCGTGACCCCTGAGATCCATGGAAAGCACCCTGCAGTTCACTTTGCTGGAGATGGCTCTCTGCAATACAGAAGGACTCAACATTTTAACCAAATTATACTTGAGCAGGAGTTGATGTTTTTGCCAAATTTGAAGACAATCTGGCGTTCCGGAGATATCGCGTCAACAACAATGGGAGACCACTGTTACCACTGACCATCACATTTGATTCATCTCATGGACGTTCTTTCGATAAAACCTTAATGTCCGATCAAGTCTGAACTGTTTCTTGCATCACAGCAGCTCCATTAGCAGCATCAACAGCCACATATATTAAGACGCGATACAAGGAGAAAGACATTTAACCCAACGTCACAAACACTGTATTTTTGCGTCGTATTTAAAGTCATTTCTTGGAGTTCTTCAGTGTCATCTGGTCTTTCTGGTCTTATTATGTCCTTCTGTTTGTTTCGGGTGTCTTCGTAGTCCTTCACCATCTCTCTGTCATCATTTCGTGTTTCGCTTCGCCTCTCTTTTCTGGTTTTTAAGTGTGTCTTTGCTGACATGTTAAGTCTTTTACTGGTTGTTTTGCTTTCTGTCTCTCTGAAGTTGGACATGATGTTTTGGTGATCGCTGTTTTTCAAGATGTACCGCCATTAAACGACTGGATACTCACGGTGAAGACGGCCCAGGACAGCGCTGAGTGTCCTCCCCCGTGCAGAAGGACCAGCAGCGGTCCAGTGTTTCCAGCTTTATAGATCCGGAAGACGTCCCTGCTGTCGTCCTCCCCGACGCTCACGTCCTCCATCTCGTCAAAATACTCCCGCCAGGAAACCGGTGAGTAATCCGGTTTACTGCAAGCCTCACTGGTCGACATGCAGACACAAAGAAACACACACAGTGTTTACTACAAACACACACTGTGTTCACTGCATGGCCGAGACTCTTGGATATATATTAACTGTAGTCGTGTATTTCATAATTTCTGAGAAAACGACTTTCGCAATGTCTTTATCTTTATCCTCTACCATTACGACTAGCATTTCCTTCATTACTGTGTCGTTATATTAGCATTACCTAGCATAACATATCGTGAACACCACTTCCTTTGTCAAAACCAAGAGTTTTAAGGATTTCAAGGAAGTCATAATTGAGTCATTCATGATTTTGGATTCATAAACTAGCTTGCAAACTTCTCAGTCTGAACCTGAAGTAGGCTAACTAGCTAACCGGTTGCTAACTTTGTAGCAAGTCATATTTAAGCTTCTTCCTGTTGTTATATAATCGTTAATGCTGCAGTGCTTTAGCTTGGCTTTAGACACACCAGATGCCTATCAATAGGAAGATTAGGAAAATTGTTATTTATATCGATCACTTAGCTTAAAGGTGGGGTATGTAATTCACTTCAGAAACACTTGTTGTTATATTCCATGGAATGCTCTTAACATCCCGATAGCAATGAATACATTAAATGCTTTGACAATAAATCCATTAAAAAATGTCCTCTGTGGAAGCCGTGGCGCTGTAAAAAGCACGACCAATCATCTGAGCCGGCCCGGCTAAAATAACTGGATGGCCTACCTGCCTGTCAGCCTTCCATCTGTGCACAAACTTATCTCGTGCCCTCATTGGTCATGTGCGCGTTCGTGTGTGTTGGAGGAGGGGCTCTGTAAGGAAGAGGCAGATTTTTTTCGGCTGCGTATTTTCAAATTCTAGCGCACTCGAGCTGGTGTCTCCAAAATGACATACCCCACCTTTAAGTGGACAAACTAGTAGCATTGATTATCCAACCCAGTCTCACGGCATTTCGTGTTATAGTCACAACATTTAATCTTTTGATTCGTGTTCACCAACACGATTTCCCCCTTTTTTCCGTGTCACATAGAACGATTTTAAAAGCAATGTATTTCTATTGGTAGTGTGTTTCGTGCCTGCAACACGTCTTTTTGTCCGGTCGGGTCTTGGAAGACCGGAAGCTGTGGGGTTCATAAAAACACACGTTCTTACTCAATACCAAGCCACGATTATTGTTTTATTTTAAACCGTATAATGTCTGACTTTTTTTTGCCGTCCGCGAGGAAAAGAAATGGAGCTCAGAGCCTCAGGATACTGACATCTGTATTTTTTTTAAATCTTTTTTTCCTTCTAATTTGTTGGGACTGTATGGGAATTAGAAGTTGCCAGTATTAAACACATTGGTGTTATCAAATGTAAAACATATAATTAATAAATGGGTGAAAATGGCTCGTGTACATAATGCGCAGCATTAATATATACCCACATGACAGCTCATTGTTACTTTGTAATTCTACTCCACTACAATTCAGAGGTTAACCTGGTATTTTTACTCCACTACATTTATTTTAGTTACTTTGCAGATTCTGATTAATGATGTGAAATATAAACAACCCTTAAATCAGGCTTTAGTTACACCTGAGTAAAATTCAGGGAAGGTGATTGTCAAGTGCCAACAATCAGGAGAGATATTTGATAGTTGGTGCTTGAGAAGACTAAACATTTATCTGCAGATCTCTATAAAGTATATTCATTACTCGTTATTCTCTACTAATAGTTAATTAAAGACTGTATATAATGGCTATTTTGCACATCCCTTTCAAGATTTCAAGATTTTCTAAGGTTTATTGTCATATCATATTATACACAACTACGGTGTAGTTATGCAATGAATGAAAAGCTTGGGTCGCGGTTCCTCAACAGTGCATTGCAAGACATCTATCAATATGTGTGTGACCTTCTACTTTCCCCCTATTTTATGTGTACCGTTAATAATTAAAAAAAAAAAAAGTCCGACATTATACGATTTAAAATAAAACAATAATCGTGGCTTGTATTGAGTAAGAACATGTTTCCATGAACCCCACAGCTTCCGATCTTCCAGGACCCGACCGGACAAAGAGACGTGTTGCAGGCACGAAACACACTACCAATAGAAATACATTGCTTTTAAGATCGTTCTGTGTGACACGGAAGAAAGGGGAGGATCGTGTTGGTGAACACGAATCAATAGATTAAATGTCGTGACTATAACACGAAATGCCGTGAGACTGGGTTGGATTATCTGTAGCAGCGGGGATATCATTGCTAATATATTGTGATTTAAAATGCTAAGCTAACTGTTCGGACAATTTGTTGGTTTCTTTTTAGAAATAAACGAAATCACAAAATTGAAAACAAACTACCAAAAATAAAAAGATTACATTACTAAATCCTAAATATGAGCAATTTTCAGTATAACCTACTGAGCTTAAACAATTTACACTTCTTTCTAACTCATTTCCTCAGTTTTGTTGTCATTATTCCTGAAAATCCTACTTTAAAAACATGGTTTCCAGTGTTTTGAGATTTTAAAGCGTTGACTTACTGCTCTGAATCGAAGCTCTCCTCACACATTCTGGTTATCTTCAGTCTGCTGTGTGTGTGTGTGTGTGTGTGTGCGTGTGTGTGTGTGCGTGTGTGTGAGTGTTTCAACAGTGTGTATTTGTGTGACTTTAGAACAATACCTGTCAGCTGTTGTTGTCAGGTAACGTCACCGTCGCCTCCTCCTATTGGCCGGGACAAAACTCTAAATGTGTCGTCAGAAAGCAGCAGTTTTTATTTAGAGATATATGGTTCTCACAGGACTCTTCAAATATATTTTACTGCACAATAAATACTTTTACTTATTATACTTTTTGCTGTAGGATTCATACATTTAGAGGTTCTCTTACAGTAAATTGACTTATAGTTATCATAGCAGAAAAACACACAAAAAGCATCTTGTTACTTATAAGTCTTATGCTATATCCCAAATGTTGTTATTAAAATGTTGCCTTTCAATCATTTTTTCTACATTATTTGAAACTCTCATCAAATATTCTTTAAATTGAACACAGAAAATGCGTTTTCCCTACGTTATAGTTTTCCTGTATTTTCAATGTTTTGAGAATCTTTTGCTAAAAATTGGCAAAAAATATGTTAACAATTTCTTGATCCAGCTCCATTTTTTAGATACTATTTTATAAAAAATGATTTGTTGTAGATGCTTAATGGTTTTCAAATTGGAAAAGCTTACTGCAGCCCAAAGAGGGGAACTTTTTTCACAGTAAAAAAAAAAATGAAAAAGCTTGCTCACTTAAAAACGAGAGGTTTGATGTATAAGTGCATTTTTTGATGTTCTCTCCGCTCACTAACAGGCCTCAGGTGTCTCTGACAGACACACACCGTTTCCTGGAAACCTTCAGCGTGACGAGACTTAAAAAGAAAATGTGTTTAGGAGGAAGGGAGATTAAGTATTTTTATTAAAGGGGCCATATTCTGCACATTTTCAGGTGTGACATGTCTCCATGCTTTAATGTTCAAAAAGCTCTTTATTTTTCTAGTGTAAGCGTGAGTGTTACATAGTGATGTCACTGCAATCCTGAACTTTGGGATTAAAGCCTTTGCAGACAATTGACATGCACTACAACCTATAGAACACACTACAGGAGAGAGAAACCCCCAACAAGCAGAATAGGGACCCTTTAAATCAGCATAATACTGATGGTGTGAGACCTCGGTGTATCTGAAGCACAGGCTGAATAAAACATGGCGGAGACTGTGTTGTTAACACAAGCGTGACTTTAATGTTTCTGAATAATTCAGAGAAGAAACCTGGTATTCCATCAAAGACATAACTCCACTGCAGAGGAGACAGGGACGAAGGAAAGTGGTGATAATGAAGGAGGAAGAAAGAGAGAAAACAACATGTAATTAAAGTGTATATGCTCTACTTAAGAAATCCCATCGACAGAGCAGAGCTTGTAGTGACCTGGAAGCGAAAGGAAAGGAAAGGAAAGAAGGAAAGATGGGAGACAAGGAAGTAAATGACAAGTAAAGGACAAATATGTGAAAGGAAAATGGGTGAGGGAAAAGAGAGGGATGGAAAACGGAAAAAACAACAATTAAAAAGACCAGGAAAGACATACAAGGAAATGAACCCACACACACACACACACACACACACACAGACACCCAAACACACACACACACACACAAACACGAACACACACACACACACTTTCTGGGTTCCCGAGCACTTGAGTAGTTTGTGATGACGGTGTTTTGTAAAAAGGAAGTAGATGAAATATTTACCAGCACTGTGAGTAGAGAGCTGTCGACTCCACTCTACCTCAAACAACTATACTGAAACTCTTCTGTTAAATAACTAGAATTATGTAATTCATCTAAACATCCTCTGCCATTTTAAATGCTTTTTACTCTACGGAAAATAAACATAGTGTGTGTGTTCACATTCAGGTTTTAGGATCCATGCAAACAGGTTAGTAGGGACATTGATCTTGGGTCAAAAACTGAATATTTTTACACAATCTTTTCCAGGAATTGCATTCTCTACTTTCTTGTTGCTTCTCAGACATATAGTGGAAATACGTGCAGGCCTATCATATAATGTGCTGTACACATAAATAATAATAATAATAATACATTTGATTTTTATAGCGCTTTTCCTAGTGCTCAAAGACGCTTTACATCAAATCAGAAACAGAAACAGTACAAAGAAAACAAAAAAACATAAACAGTAGTCCCAATCCAAGTGGGGGGGGGGGTTATTGAAATCTAGAGTGAATAAGTGAGTTTTGAGAGAGTCTTTGAAGGATGTGAACACCGTTTCAAAGTCTTGAGTACGAAGGTTTTTTTAACTTTCCGAACTCGTGTCATTCTTCCACGTTGGGCGTCTTCCTGCAGCATCCCAGCATCCCTGCCCTCCTCTTCCTCCTCTTCCTCATCATCCGATACGCTCTGTCCGGATGTGTTTCTGCTGCAGCATTTCAACGTAATATTTAATGAATACTGACCTGGAAGTAACTGTGACCATGAGCCTCAATAATTGGTTATTTGACGTCTCTTACTCATAAGACATTCATAACTTTATATTCCAGAAATATGAACCGTAATTCATCCAAACGTTTGTATTAAGCGTTTCAGAATCCAGCATTCACACCGCAATCTTTCAGGATTTGCATTCTCTACTTTCTTATCGCTACTCTACTTTTAATAATACATATAGTGGAAATACGCGCAGGCCTATCATAAAATGTGCTGTACACATAAATGCGAACACCTTTTCAAAGTCTTCATTACGAAGGATTTTTTTACTTTCCGGACTCGTGTCATTCTTCCACGTTGGGCGTCTTCCTGCAGCATCCCAGGATCCCTGCCCTCCTCTTCCTCCTCTTCCTCATCCGGTACGCCCTGAGGCTGCTGTCGGAGCAGACAGACTGCCTCAGAGTCCGATGTGTTTCTGCTGCTCCCGGATCTTTGACTCCAGATGGGATTGGATCGCCGTTCCCAAAGACTCCAGGTCCACCGAGGCGCCGTAAACTTCCCACGTTCTTCCCTGGTCGTCCCACACCACTTTCTGAGGCCTCCCAACATCTTCCTGTTCCTGTTCCTCTACGTCCACTTCCACCTCAGTTTTCTCCCTTCCTACTTCCTCTTCCCAGAAGCTCTCGACGCTAACGCCTTGGTTTTGTCCGAGTCGTAGCTCCGATGTGATTTCGGGGTTTTCCTGGAAGCTGTACGTACGCAAACAGGCGGGAAGGGAACTTGCGCGATCGGTCTCTACAGATTCAGACACCGATTGGCTGCTAAGTTCGATGTCGATCTTGCAAATGTGCTGGACCATCGTCGGTGAGATCAAACCACTGGAGGAAGGAACTCCCATTTGCAAGCTTGAGTCGTTGAAAGTCAAGCGTTCGACCTCCACTTGGACGCCCACATCTCTGCGCTCACCTCCCCAGGAATGGAGCCCCAAACTCGGGTCGGTCATGGTCGCTTTCTCCCTTAAAGACCTCACTGGAGGTAGAAGATGAGGGGTAGATGTAGTACCATCTTTCTCCTCACCTTTCTCTTGCTTCCTACTTTCCTCACCCCTTGACGGTAGAGTTTTCCCGCCGGCGTTGTTGGTATTTTTGTCTCCCAGGTGACTCGGTGGGGGGCTGTGTATCATCGCATCCACCCTTTCTTCAGTGTCGACATGCCTCGTGGATGTCTTCGTTATAGAGTCAAAGGTGAGACCCCGAGACAGGCTGGTATAATGGGATGTCTTGCTGGTGTTTGTTTCCACGGTGACACATGGTGCGGATGCTCGTGTCATCGTCAGGGAAACGGTGGTTCTGATTTTGGGGCTGGAGGTTGCCAAAGGAGCCATCAGGCCTGAAATTAAACAAGGAAACAGGTTGGATTAAGACTGACTGATGATCTAAAAGCTTAGTGATAGTATAACGTTTTTACTATGGGTGTCACAGTTCTGAAACCAAGACTTAAACCAAACCAAAACGTCCACAGTCCTGTTTTGTGGCTCTGTTGTTTTACGTTTAGTTATTTTACTATGTTGACCATTGAGGAAGATCCTTTTTAGTTAAGTCTAGGCCTACTTCATTGTGTTTCAGTATTATTGACATATTGTAAACTGAACTGAATCGTGACTCAAAATTCTGGTTTTAACTAAACCTTTGATTTGGTCAATCTTTACACCCTGAGCTTTTAAAGATACATTATGTTTTTGACTTTACTTTTTGTCAATGATGTCTTATCTCCTAAAATAAAATGGAATACTTGTGATTACCTTGAGCAGAACCAGGACTCTTCAGGACTTCCCTTGTTGGTCCAGTTGGACTAGAACCAAGAGTTTTGCCAGAACCGTAAGCAGGACTCCTATTTCCTGGACTTGGTCTCGGAGGAAGCGACGAAGAGGGAGACAAATCTGCCAGAGCCAACTTTGAACTAGACCGAACTGGTCCAGAGTTAGAAAAATCGAAACCAGCTTTAGGATCTGGAGTAGTTTTAGCACTGGAGCTTGCTCCGTTGAGTTTGAGGTCTTTGGATCCGGTTCTAGAAGACAAGTGGGTCGCAGATTCAACAAGATCCGTCTTAGAGCCAGAGGCAACCAGAGAAGGTTTAGAAGTTGAACGGGTCGGACCAGGTTTCAACCGGGAACTGGCTTGAGAGTTTGAAGGATTTTTAAGATCCAGGTTGTCCTTTGACCCCATGCCAGATTTCAAACCCACATCTCTTTTAGAATCTGGACTGTTTTTGCTCACTTTGATTTCAGTAGCAGTTTTAAAATCAAGGCTGTCTCTGGAACCTGTCCCAGACTTACAAAGGGGACTGGCTTTGGAATTGATGCCAGTTTTGGAGTCTAAGCTGTCCTTTGATCCCAAACTGGTTTTGGAAGCAGAATGGCTCTTAGACTCCAGGCTCTCCTTGGGCCCCGTTGCAGTTTTAGGGTCAGGACTGGCATTGGAACTGGTTTTTGATCTTGAACCAACACCTGAATCTTTACCCTCCGGTTTCTCCTTAGACCCTGATGTGTTTCTGCTTCTCGTCCCAGAAGAGTTCCTCTGTGTTGATGGTTTGGGACTTACAGAACTCGGTTGAGGATTCTTGGCAATGAGCAGAACCATCTCCGCCTTTTGATTGGGACATTTTGTTGTCTCAGAACTATGAGTTCTTGATTCTTGCCTTGCTGGGTCTTGTTTTTGAGCTTTCGTGCTAATTGGGGTTTGATTGACAGATTTTGGACTGTTTGAATCCTCTTTCTGGCTGTGGAAGTCCGGGGTTATGGGAAGTTGAAGCGTTTTTGGGCTTAACGAATGTTGCTATGTGTCTTGGGGTTCAGTGTGGAGGTACATTTTGGATTTGGGGATTTCAGAAATGCTCGGCTGTCGGTGTGAGACACAAAGCTGGAATTTTACTTTTTTGTCTCGATGAATCATCTTTAGCCACGCCTCCTTTTTTGCTTGGGCGGGGGTTGCTTTGCGAAGTCAGTGTGAGATTGAGGTTGAAGTTAGGCTCCGCCCCTAAGTTAGCGTTGGGATCTGTGTTGCCAAGGGCATCTGCAAGCCCCGCCCCCTCTTGAATCAAGACTTCTGATTGGACGTTATCCATTGTGATGGTGTCAGACTTTGATTTAGTATTTGTCGATCTATAATCAGCACCTGATTGGACAGAGGGAAAAAAGGAATTGAGTATAAATCACAAAACACTCATGACCAATTTGATATTTGTCAGTCTCTGTTCTTTTTTTTACATTTTCTGTTATTTTCCAGGCTGCTAAAGTTCACCTCAGCAAATGGCAGTTTTTCACCTTCAGCTATTTTCTGTCACACACACATCCTCTCGGGATCGTCCTGCTGTGTGAAATGTCATGCATGATCCTACCTCTGAATTAAAAAGGGTCTAAAGATGATCTGCATTTGTTGTAAGCCCCTTTTCTATTTGCCTAAATGCTCACATCTCATACATTATTAAAATCCATAAGACGTATTGTAAAGCTACTATTTATAGCATCAAACTATATATAAATCTACATAGCTGATAAAATGCCTGTGTTTATTGTTTTATTATCCTCATCATTTGTTAACAACACACACATCGTAATTGATTGTTTCTGGTAATTGTTTATTGTTTTTATTTATGAATTCAGATGTAAAGGCTTTATTGTCATAAGCACAGCCACAGTGTAGATATGGCAGTGGACATCTTAAGTCCCAGGCTCGATAAAATACGATAAGCTAAATGTTGCAGTAGATTATATGATCTTTTACTTCAATAAAAGTAGTAACAACATTTTCTTAAATGCAAAAATACGAGCCAATTTTAGATTATTGCAAGATATAAACAACAGGGACAATCACATTCTCGCATCAAATTATTGAAGTATTTCATGAATTAACATTGAAGTACATTTAGTTGTATAAAAAGTACAATATTTGCCTCATAGATGTAGTGGAGTATGAGTCATGTATGTCAAATGAGTCCTTGAGTAAACACTGATTTGTCAGTAAATCATTGATACAGAATCAATTATAATATTAAATGTAAAAATCTCTTCGTACCGATTCAGGGTCCAAACTCCGGCGGTGTAAATCCCATCATGGTGTTCGAGTATGAGAGTAACTCTGCAGCTTCCTCCTCCTCCTCCTCCTCCTCCTCCCTCCTCCTCCTCTCCTCCTCCTCCTCCTCCTCCTCGTTGCTCTACCAGAAACATGAATAAACAAATAAAAGGAGGAGGGAGGAAAGGAGATCAGAGCGCCATGTTTTCTTTTCTCCTCTCAACATAATAAATGTTAAGTTGCAACGATACACAAATAGTCCATTAAATAAAACTGCTAATTGGCCACAGAGTCGCTGTTGTGAGTACACTAGATTATAATGAAAAACACACTTTATTTATTAATTGAAATTCATTTGAACCTCACTGAAAATAAAAAATGACCCTGATGCTTTTTTATTTGTTAGGAAATCAGGTAATATATTTGCATTTGTACTCATAAGTGTTAGGTATTATAAAAATGATTAGCACACTGAAGTATGAACCATATAATAACTGGATTATTGGCCAGACAAAAATACACTGTGTTTTCATTAATAATCATGATAATAATAAGAAAATAATACAATGAAATAAATCAATAATACCGAATATATTTATATTTTAAACTGAATCTAATTTAGGAGTAAATTAGAAAAACAGATGTGTCAATAATACACTGAAAGAGGGCGACCTTTAACCTGCAAAACCTAAATATGTTATCAACCAGCCGACCAATCAGATCACTGGAAAGAAGACGGATAAACTGGGGTCGACGGCCGATAAAACAAACGTTTCCTGACCTTTAAAACGCTTCAGCTTCAGAGTGACAGACAGAGACGAGACTTCATCAGGATGAGACTCGCTTCAGTCTGTAAGTGTTATTACTCATTTAGATCTTCACTAAAATACTTTAAACAGCTCATATTTAACTGTGTTTCAGTGCTGTGTGTCCTCTTCTCCTTTGTGAGCGCAAAGAGCATCTTGGATGGATCTTCATCTCATCGTGAGTATCTGCACAAAAGAAAATCACCATATATCAAAATGAGCTCCACCTCAAACAACAGCAGGGCAAATCAGCTGTTAGCATAATGCATGCCAATCATAATCTAAACATAATCTAAACATATATTATATAATAGTATATATTGTATATTTGTAATACTTTAACTACAATTTCCTGGTTATACTTCCGTACTTCTACTCAAGTAACATGTCCAATGCACGACCTTAACTTGTAAAATAGTATTTTCATGGTTTTGTTAGTACTTTTTCTTAAGTTAAGTAATTGGATAACTTCTCATCCACTAATAATAAATAACAATATACACAAAGCACAGATTATTATATTTGGCATTCCTTATTAGTAGTTACTAATGATTATAATAAAAAATCGTGGAGATTTGCAGGAGCCTTTTTTTAATTTTTATTGCTAGTGAAATATTTAACTTTTTCTTTTCTGTCTGACTTCAGATGTGCAGCGTCGGGACACAAAGCCCAAGAGTAATTACACGGGCGTTATAGGAACAAAGTTTGAGGTGTTTCCAACATGGTTCGTCAGCGCGGGCAGCAATGTGACGATTTACTGCACAGCGCACACCGACAAGAAGAAGTACGGAGACAAGGTCTACCTGCATCTCACCTGGACCAACATGAGCCCCGGAAACAGGACCAAGAAGGTTCGAGGCATTATAGTCCAGATTTTAGATTCCTAATGTCTCCATGACCGCAGATTTTAACCCAAACCACACTAGAGTTATGTAAGGCGAGTCGTGGCGAGGAAACACAACTCTAGTCAGGGTTTTCTACGCCTGTCAGGACATTTACAATGAAGTTCCTCAAAATGTCCCTACATTTCTGGCAGTTTTTGACACATAAGGGTCCTTGATTTCAGTAAAAATAAAGCTTCACAAAGCAACCAGTCCTCAATATGGACATGAGGTCAGTACCCATTAGCATAAAATAGGTTTAGGTGACTAAATTAGTAACTAAAGCTACGTGATGCGAGTTGTGGCGAAGAAACGCAACTTTTTCTAAGCCTGTCCACATTTACCATGAAGTTACTCAAAATTATCGAAATGATCGACATTTTTCGACACAAAGGGTCGTTGATTTCAGTTTAAAGAAAGCCTCCCAATACAACCAGTCCTAAATCCAAATTAGTCAAACATATGGACTCTAGGTCATCAACCCTAGACGTAAAGTAGGATTATGAGACTAAACTTGTCACGAATGAGCTGAGAACCAAAATGCAACACACGGGAGACCAGAGAAAGTCGGTAACCAGCTATATTATTACTTGTTTCCACAGAAAAGTTCTGGTGTAAGACAAACCGGCAGACAGTAGGCAAAGGGCTGGTCGGGGACAGGCGAGGGTTCCAGGAGTAGGCAAGACGGGAGACGCAGGTACAGGCAGGGTCAGGGAACAGGCAAGGTTGAAACCGGGAGAGCAATCTGGGAGGTAATGCTGGAAAGAACTGCATGCTGCGAAGTACGATCTGGCACTGAGGTGAGAGTGAAGGGGGCCTATATACTGGAGCTAACGGGTGTAACAGAGTGTGAGAGAGAAACAGGGTGTGGCTACCAGGTGACTAATGGCTCATTTCCACCGCAGGCCTCACTCGACTTAGTAAGGTTTTGTTAGGCCTTGTTAGGCATTGTTAGGCCTGGCTCACTTTATGCTGCGTTTCCATTACAGTTTAGTAGCTGGGGTAGTATCTATAGTAACGCAGTGTAGGCGGAGCCGTGACGTCATCTTCAATGCGAACCACAAAACCAACATCAGCCGTTAGCTGTTAGCACTCAGAGCTCACAGCTCCTCATATCTGCTCAGAAACTAGACAAAAGTTAAACAAGTACAAACCACAGACTGTCTGTGTCATGGCGAATACAGTCGCTGCTTTATTTATGTCTGTAGGCCGTTGTTGTGAGTGTGGACGGTCGGAGCATATACAACGTTAGCTTAGCCAATCTCCATTTAGAAAACACGCATTTTAAAAGGTTTTTCGCCTGCCGTCTGTCTGCAGACTTGTCAAAGCATTAATTCATGGTTTTTAATAACCGGTATCAGTATGTTGTTACTTCGGCATCATTTTGAAACGTGTATTACAATGAAATCACGGTCAAATATGTTCATTTTGTTGTAGTTGTAGCCCCCTTGCCAGCGATTCTTTCACTAGTTTAGCATATTCAGCCCGGTTGTTGGCCCGGAAAGAACCTCGATTTTGTCGGGCCAGAAAAAAGGTGAAAAAGTAGCCCCGGGCCGGAACTAGGCCTAGTGGAAACGCAACCAAAAACGGGCCCGGCACGACACGGCACGCTTAAACCGCGCTCCGCCATGGTGGAAATGCGCCATAAGGTGACTGAGAAATGCTAATGCAGAAAATAGGTGAGTGAGGGAGCAGACTGTGACAAAACTGCTGGCTGAGGTTAAGCAAAAGATCATGGTTCAGATATTTTGCATTTATTACGTGGTTTCCCTTAAGATTAGTCAATGTTGAGTTAAGGGTTTCAGATTGGACGTAAACAATGGCCCCAGGGTAAAAGTCTTGTGTTTGTTTAACCTATCCATCCCCCCCAACCTCTTATCTTTACAATGGAGTCAAGTGGGGTAAACATTAGAAGATAATGAAGTCTATTTTGGGTCCAACCTCTGACACGGCAAGCAAAGTCCAGATTTTTGATCTTACATATTCCGTCTGCTTGGAACTCCATCCTGGTCACACTGATCTAATAAATAACAAATATTAGTTTGTGTGGTGTTTTATTTTGTCTTACAACTTCCACCCCCTTCAAACCACATTTGTTTTGCATTGGGTTGAACTTAACTATTGTGTCACTTTGCAAAAGAACCAAGAAGGCAACGGCCAAAATGCCAAACTCGAAGCTTCAAAATCGTAGTCCACAGACCATTGGTTGACTTCACGTTACTTTATAATCTTATACAGTCTACGGCAGTATTTTAAAACCTGGGAATGAGACCTGTCTGTGCATTTATTGCGTGCAAACACCGTTTTGCCATTTAAAACCACAACTGCCTGGTCTCCTCTCACAGATTGTGGTGAGCCAGCCAGCGTCGGCAGGAATCGCCTATGAGCTGAACCCCGTTACCCATGAGCACCAGGGAGTTTACACCTGTGACGATAATGGCAGCTTACCTGAAGTTTACGTCCTCGACTGGCACAGTATGCTCTGGGTTGAAGGTGAGCAAAACACAGATTTTTTAGGTTGATTCTTACATTTATTTATTTGATATGAATTTATCTCCCCAACAAAGACGCTCCTCCGAAGGCCTCCATGGAAGTGATGAGCCACAACAGGAGCCAGTTCTTCTCCAATGAGGCGTTCACTTTGGGCTGCCAGCTGCCTGACGACAACGCTCAGTGGAAGATGATGAGGTTGGTCTTTTACTTGTAGTGTTATATGATTTTGGAATGATTTCGCTAAACCAATAGCTACCAGGAGCAAGTTTTAACAAATGCAACGTGTACGTAGTAATGGTCTAAAGACACCAAGAAGAACATTGGGCTTTGAAGCTAATTTTCATTGTGGCCAACGTCTTTAAGATCCATTCTCTGGGCGACCATGAATATCTGAACCAGACGTCACGGCAATCCATTCAATAGCTGTTGAGATATTTCAATTTGAACCAGAGCTGAGGCTGATGGGAATTTGGAAATATTTGGTGCTAGAAAAAGAGTTTAGGGTCGAGCAACCTTTTGAGAATAAAATCCTGGGACAAATGTCCAATCCATCCAATAGACAAAACCAAACAAGGGATCCTCATGAGGACACAAGCGATAAAGTCAAAGGATCACAACGAATTAGTTCATCTTCTTCGAGTCATGAATTTATTAATGTATTGCTGATAGTATATCTGGACAAGTGGAAACCTCGACTAGCTATTGGCACCAGACTAAAAAACAGTTTCTTACCAACGTCATTGGGTTCCATCCACTGGGCAAACATGAATATCTGAACCAAACGTCATGACAATCCATCATGGAGATATTTCACTTAAAATCTAAACGAGATTGGCTTTAGAGTCAAAGCCATACTATAAGGTAACCACCACTTCTGTTTTCAAAGGTTTAACGACGGGAAGGGGACCGTTACAGAGTGTCCCGATCAAGTGTCTTCAGACCATCGACTCTCCAGCACCATCACTCCTGTTTATTTAGATTCATACATCCTGTACTGGTGTGAGAATCCAGCAGGAGACAGGAGCAACAGCCTCAACGTCTCCATTGGTACGCACCTTTTATTCTGACTTCATTTAGTCTCTAAAGCCTCCACAGCTTCATATTAAAATCCCATGTACCTGCTCTTTACTCGCATATGTCCATATCATGCCACTGGTTCCTATCGTGGAAATGTATAATCTAAGTGTCATTCAGTTCTTTGTAAAGTTGGGTTTGCCTCGGTTCACTATGGCTGTGACCCAGAGATGGAGTACTCGAGTCCTGCACTCGGACTCGAGTCGGACTCGAGTGCCGATTTTCGGGACTCGTGACTCGACTCCGACTCGCGCACTGATTGACGCGACTCGGACTTGGACTCGTGAATTCTCGCGAACGATGACTTGGACTCGGCTCAGACTCGGGAATTCTCGCGTACGATGACTTGGACTCGGACTCGTAAATTTTTCGCCCCACGATGACTCGGACTCGACTTGTACATTGGCGCTCCGACTTGGACTCGGACTCGAGCAAGTTTTCTCTGGAGCCTGATGTCCTCTATCCTGGCGTGTGCACCTGCGAGGCGAGTTCACGTACTGGGCCCCGCTATTCCAGTCTAAAGATGTCTAGAGACACACCCCGCATCGTGCTGTATGCTTTCACACATTCTGCTTCCACATTGGAAAAGAGCAGCGCAAAATGCTCGTTATGTGGAAAAAAGATTGAAGAGAAGGCTCCGTAACACATTACTCTAAGGATCGAGTTCAGACATATAGGCTGTCTTGAACACTATCATCAGAGTAACGTGATCTAATCAATAAATAAAGATTCAGCCGATAACACGAAAGCACATGGCTACTTAACATGCAGAATGGACCTTTTGCATGCTAAGTAGCCATGTGCTTTCTGGGGCTTAATCTTTATTGATAGAATTTAAACATTCACTATAATAATTGTAGCGTTCCCGGCTGAATGATGGTCAGACTCTCTAACTGATGGTATCTGTTTATTGATCACCCTTGCTTGCATACAATCATTACCAACGTAAGAGCTTGTGCCCTTATCAGCCAGGTGCTAAAAACCCAAAGTAACTATTTAGTATATGTTAATGTATTCGTCATCTATCCGTCATTATACGTATGTGTGTTTACGCTGCTCCGTTGTCCATTGACTTCCGGTAAAAGTTCCTTCAAAATAAGAGTCCTGATCTTATTACTATCAAAATAAAAGTGCAAAACGAAAACTTTACCATAAGAAAATATTGGCATACAAATATAATCACTTCTCTAAAAGGTAACTCATTTTAAATATAGTTAGACATATTAAAGGTCATTTACAATAATAATAATATGAATATGAATATGAATATTAGTAATAAGCTTTATATTTGTATAGCACCTATTACAAGAATTGTAGCCCAACTGGCTTCACAGCAGTTCAATAGACAGATTAGTATAACATGACAGGATAAAAGCAATGTAGAGGAGCAGCTACATTTCAACACATATATCCACGAAGATTAATACATGAAGACTTGTGACTCGGACTTGACTTGGACTCTTCTTGGGTGACTCGGACTTGGACTCGGACTCGAACACAGGTAATGATGACTCAGACTCGACTCGGACACTCCTTGGGTGACTCGGACTTGGACTCGGACTCGACTACGACTCTCCCTAGGTGACTCGGACTTGGACTCGGACTCGAAGAGTGGTGACTTGAGAGTGACTTGGACTCGTGAATTGGTGACTTGACTACAACACTGCTGTGACCCAGAGGCTTCTTCACACCTTCAGTACACGTCTGGCTTCCTTCTGTTCTGTAATATTCAGAAGGATGTTACCTGTTATAATGAACATTTCTTGTGTCCCTGCTTTCTCCATTTGGTATGCTGTGATGTAAATTACATTATTTATTTCCTCCGCAGTTCCCATTCGTGTTGACTTGTGACCTTAGCAGTGTGTTTAGAGCTAACAATTCACACAGTTTGTTCAAATTACGCATTTGTACATTTCTACTAAAGGTTTAAGGTGAAATGTTCTCCCGCTCTTTCCAGCTTCTGTGACGACGGTGGTCCTTGAGAGTCCTCCACTTCCTGTGATGGAGGGCGAGGACGTGATGCTGCGCTGTTTCCAAAGGGATAAGAAAACCAAGGAAATCAGCTTCAGCTTCCACACCTCCTACTACAAGAACAACCGTTTGATCGAGTAATGTTTAAGGATATTTAATCATTAAGAAGATAGAGTTGAAAGCAATGGGTCATTACTCAGGGCCATCCAATCTCTGTGTAGGAGCTAAAATGCTAAGTTAGCCTGTGTTTATTGTTTTATTATCCTCATTATTTGTTAACAACACCGTAATTGATGGTTTCTGGTAATTGTCACATGGGTGTCGTTATTGGTATTGTTCAGCTTGGTTCTTGTTTATTTGCTTTATTATTTATGAATTCAAAGATGTAAAGGCTTTATTGTCATACTCACAGCTACAGTGTAAATAAGGCAGTGAAAATCTGAAGTCCCAGGCTCAATAAAATAAGCTAAATGTTGCAGTATGGATGGTGCGTCACTGTTTAGTGTCCCCTGGAAACACAACAACCTGTTTCTGTATTTTGTTTAATTTGCAGCAGAGTTTTTTGGACAGATTTGTTAAGATGCCTGTTTTTACTTTTTCTGAATCTGCAGTAACAGCTTTGGTCGCGGACCGTTTGAACAAGAGGGCAACTTCACCCTGAAAGCAGTGACCAAAGCTGACGAGGGCGTCTACAAATGTAAAATGCCGGAGGGTGGAGATTCCTTCGACAGCTGGCTCAGTGTTAAAGGTACTAAAGCACACATATTACAGTACGTTAACTGTATATAAATACACCTCTTTTTATACATAAAGGCCACAAACTTAGTGGCCTTTTCTAAATCTCCTTAAAACTCACTGTTATTAGTTGTTTTTTGGTATTTTTTGTAACTGTATATCCTATTTTATTTTGCTTTTTAGCATTATTAAAGCTTTGTTGTAGAACTGTTATTACCTTTGTTTTGATACAGATAAAGTTGTTGTCATGTAATCACACACACCTGATCTGTTCACGTCAGCGCGGCCTGTCGAGGAGTAGAAGAAGAAGAGTCGATGATGTCATCAAGGCGCTAAAGCTGCTCCCAGGTCCAGTTTCCTGCTCTCTAATTGGTCAGACTTTTGTGCAAAATGTAATATTTTTCTTTCTTTTTTGTCTCAATTGATAACACTTTACTTCAGTATTTACTATTTGAATGTGAATATTGTCTTTTTTATTTTTGTTAATAACAATGTTTTTACAGTTGTAGCCTACTTGTGTTTTTAACATTTTTAATTACAACATTTTGACTAAAGGATACTTGTGGTAATATCAATAAAGACACTGAACATATTTTGAGTTATGAGGTGTTGCTGCCACCTAAAGACTAAAACCAGCAGTGGAGGAAGTTCAAGGTTCAAGGTTCAAGGTTCTTTATTGTCAAACTAACATAGCTACAGAGTAATTATGTCGTTGAAAATCTTAGGTCACAGGCTTCTCCAACAATGCAACACAATAATACAGATAAGCAGACAATATTGAAACAATATTAAAGTATATTATATTAAAAGTAATACAAAAAAGAAAAATAGTTCTAAAAAAAATAGAGAGAAAAAAAAGAAAAGTGGAATAGTGCAATACGAGTCTATATACAAGTTGTTGGAATGATATATTAGATAATAGATAAATAATTAAATAATTATTAAGTAGCAGATGAATGTTATGAAATTGTTTCAGCAGTTCAGTTGTTTAGCAGTCGCCTGCGGGATGAAGCTGTCTCTGAATCTGGTTGTTCTTGTCCAGATGCTGCGGTAACGCCTGCCAGACGGCAGCAGACTGAACAGTTTGTGGCTGGGGTGATGGGGGTCTTTTATAATCCGGAGGGATTTCTTCCTGAGCCGCTGGGAGTAAAGGTCCTCCATGGATGGCAGCTCCGTCCTGGTGATGTTCTCTGCAGTTTTCACCACCCTCTGTAAAGCCTTACGATTTAGGGCGGTGCAGCTGCCGTACCAGGCCGTGATGCAGCCAGTCAGGATACTCTCTATGGTGCACCTGTAGAAGTTGCAGAGTATCCTGGAATCCATTTTGAACCTCCTCAGCCTGCGGAGGAAGAAGAGCCGCTGTCGAGCTTTCTTGGTGATGGTGGTGGTGTGAAGAGTCCATGTCAGGTCCTCAGTGATGTGGACCCCAAGGAACCTGAAGCTGCTGACTCTCTCCACCGCAGTCCCATTGATGGCGATGGGGGCGTGTCCCTCTCCCTGCTGCTTCCTGTAATCCACAATCAGCTCCTTTGTTTTGCTGACGTTGAGATGGAGGTTGTTATCCTGGCACCAAGATGTCAGTTTTCGACCTCCTCTCTGTACGCCGTCTCGTCGCCGTCTGTGATCTGGCCGATGACGGTCGTGTCGTCAGCAAACTTCACGATGGTGTTGGAGCTGTGTGTGGCCACGCAGTCGTGAGTGAACAGGGAGTAGAGGAGAGGGCTGAGCACGCAGCCTTGAGGGGCTACGGTGTTGAGGATCAGGGTGGAGGATGTGATGTTTCCCACCCGCACTGCCTGGGGTCTGCCCGTCAGGAAGTTCAGGATCCAGTCACAGAGGGCGCTGTTGAGCCCGAGGTCTCTGAGCTTGACGGCCAGCTTGGAGGGCACAATGGTATTGAATGCTGAACTGTAATCATGAACAGCTTTCTCACATATGTGTTCCTCTGGTCCAGGTGTGAGAGGGCAGTGTGGATGGTGAGGGCTATGGCGTCGTCTGTGGACCTGTTTGCTCTGTAGGCAAACTGCAGGGGTCCAGAGAGTCAGGGAGGGAGGAGGTGATGAAGGTTTTAACTAACCGCTCAAAGCACTTCATAATGATGGAGGTGAGTGCTACTGGGCGGTAGTCATTGAGGCTGGTGATTTTTGTTTTTTTGGGGACAGGAATGGTCAGGTTTATACTTAAATATTTAAGTATAAACATTTAAGTATTCAGAATGTTACTAGGTAAATGTATGTAAACATTATTTTTGTATTTGTTCTACCTTTTACAGTATGGCAGTAACTAAAGCTATTACATAAATGCAGTAAAAAGCATAATTCATACTTAAAATTAAAATAAAAATACCAAAAGTTGATATTTAGTACTTAAAGGTGGGGTAGGTAAGTTTGAGAAACCGGCTCGAGATACACTTGTTGTTATATTCCATGGAATGCTCTTAACATCCCGATAGCAATGAATATCTTAAGTGCTTTGACAAAAAATCCATAAAAACATTCATCTGTGGAAGTCGTAGTACTGTAAAAAGCACGACCAATCATCTGAGCCGGCCCGGCTAAAATAACTGGATGGCCTACCTGCCTGTCAGCCTTCCATCTGTGCACAAACTTATCTCGTGCCCTCATTGGTCATGTGCGCGTTTGTGTCTGTTGGAGGAGGGGCTCTGTAAGGAAGTGGCAGATTTCTTCCGGCTGTGTATTTTCAAATTCTAGCGCACTCGAGCTGGTTTCTCCAAAAATACCTACCCCACCTTTAAGTGAAGGTAAATGTACTTAGTAACTTTCTATCCTTCCTGGCAGCCTCTGAAGCCGCTTTGGATAAAAGCGTCAGCTAAATGCAATGTAATGTAATGTAATGAAGGCCATTATTAGTTATTGTGCGTACCAAATAATGAGTTTATATTATACCCAAGCGTCCTTATTGTTAAGCTAATGTTACTGAGGACATTTTGTTTCCTTATTAAACGTTTTCTAAACATTTAAGTGTTTCTAAATAAATAAATCAACATATTCAACTTTAGTTAAGGTTTTTAGGTACTAAGCATCACTGGACTTAAGTTTCTAGAGTTGTATTTATTTATTTTTAATTAAATGAGGAGAAAGAGAGGCAGAACAATTTCTTCTTCTTGGATTTGCGCTGAAACGATGCACATTATTCTGAACCAGGTAACGTTTTTTTAAATATTTCTACACATAAGTGAATGTATCAGCTTGAGTAAATGTATTAATTTAATTAATTTTGTATTTTTAAATTATTATTATTTGTATTTATCTAATTATTTGTTTGTTATAAGAACTAACAGTTCCTTCTTATTGGATTCGCGCCAAAACCAAGCACACCGTGTTCGGCAGTGACGTCAGCACTGTGCTCGGATTTTGATTGGACGGCTGTGAGCATATAAAAGGTCCTCGAGCCAAGCCCCACTCGAGCTCGTGAGGGCCGGAGCCAGTGAACACCTGTTGCCACGGAAACAGCAAAGGCGGGAAAAAAATCACCAACTGAAGAAAGAAGAAGGTGAGTTTTTTAAATCCGCCATTTTAACGTTTTTAACAGGCAACGTTTTTAAACTAAAGAAAGACTTAAAATTAGTTTATAGTGACTTTATTTAACATTAATTCTTCAAATGTAGTCTTTCCTGTGTGCTGTTCATTATTATATCCATTATTTAAATACTATAGTAGCCTATGGTTAATGCCTTTGGCTATGTTTTACTATATTATACTATAATATAGGCTACTATTAAATGATTAGTTTTTGGCTTTCAGATCATCTCCAATATTTATTTTCTGCTCTGGGTCTCAATATTTTTTAAATATATATTTGTATATTTGTTTATTTTATCTTTATTATTTTGTATTCTTTTTTAAAAACTTAATTTGACAAGGTTTGGTTATTGTTATTGTTATTATTAGTAGTATTAGTAATATTAGTATTAATATTATTAATTATTATTATTAGCATTAGATATTTATTATTATTAATCTATTTTAATATTTATTTTATATGTAAGTATTATCATTCATGCAGTATTTGTGGTGCTGCATAGTATTATATTATACATATTTAGTAGGTTGTACTCCATCTGATGGATCGTTCTAAAACATATTGGACTGCATGAATTCATTTTTAAAACCTAAACTCTGCTTTATATTCTAAATATATCAGAAGAAGGAAAATGGGTGGTTGGTTGTTATTGGCATGTGGGTCAGTGGGTAACCCAAACACACATGTGCATTGTTGTGTTTTTAACACCAGGTCACATGTGGTTTTTTTGCAGTGCCATTTAAAGGTCATTATGCACAGACACAATGTGTCTAACTCCTCGTCTGTTTCCTGGCTCAGAGTTAAAGACGTGGTGTTGTAATAGTATTGATTACCAACACAGCTTTGTGTACCCTAAAGACTGTCACACGGAATGGAGTAAAGTTGACAGTACTGGAAAGTAACAGCACATTTAATCAAGTACACATTGAGGTAGTACATGTATTTCCATTTTCTGTAACTTTAAACGTCTTCTTTGCTACATTTTGGTAGGAAATATTATATATTTTTGCACTTTATTTATGTCAAAAGTACACAATTTCCATCATTTTGTGTGTGTTTTTGTGTCACTTTGTTGCCATGTTTCTATCATTTTCTTTTGCTGCTTCTATGTAACTGTTGTAAATATGATGAATAGAGAAATGTAACATGATCTTGATCCAATATTAGGATTAAATGCTAATAAAGAGTGCTATTCTGTCCTATAACAACGTTTACTTTTAGTACTTTAAGTTTGTTTTTGTTTACTTGTACTTAACATTTTTACACTTTGCTTTTTCTACTTTTGAAGCTCGTTCAGCCACTGTTTATATTGTATTACTTATCTGTTCGCTTCTTTTGTTTTTAGCCTTTATAAAGAATATTTTGCTTTAATTAGCTTCCTATAGTTGAAGCCAGTTCTTCAAAATAAAACCCCTAAGTGTGGATTAGTATTTTTCCGTTGCAGGTGTTTCTTTTTCCTTCTCAAATAAAGTCAGCAGACTGAGTATTTTTAGAGCTCAGCGTGTGTGTGTTTCACCTGATGTGTAATGGATATGAGGCTCAGCAGGGGGGGGGGGGGCATGAGTGGGGTACATTGTAGGAAGTGGAGCCAAAAAATACATCAAATCTTGCACATTATTTTAAGTTTTTGATCAAAATGTTTGTCCAAAGATCTTCCATTCTTCCTTTCCTTTGACATGCTTAATCAATGCACATTTTATTCTCATTTCTGAACATTATACAGATATATTGAAGCAAGGACTTAGACTTGAAGTGTGTCCACTGGCTGAAGCGTAAAGTTAAATTTAACTTTGTTCCATTACGTTACACCAGCTGGAGGAAAGGAAACCCACACCTGTCATCAGTTTATTTATAACAACATCCTGATAGACGGCACAATCATTACTGTCTTTACTCTGCGTACCTTTTCCTGATACTTTTAACGCAATTAACGGAGGATTTTTATTAATGTTTGTGTTTCACAAAGCCAACAAAATGTCAAATTTTCTATTGAATTTCCTTTTTTTCAATATTTATATTTCTTGTAAACATTTATCTTTTCAATGTTCTCTTTTTGTCATAGTTTTTATAATATTTCTATATTTTATTTCATTTTAAATATTGAGTTCTCTTAGTAGAGTTCTTTCATTACCTGTGGATATGTAATTAGTTCTATGGAAGAGGCGCTATGAAGCTCTTTTAATATCTCCTACACTTCTAGAAAAACAGTGACATCATTATGTAACACTCGCGCTCCTATTGGCTAGCGCTCCAACACAATGTACGTGATAGGCGTAAGGGGGCGGGACATCTTTGAGCGGTTGACCAATCACAACAGAGCCGGCCAGCTAACCAATCAGAGCAAACTGGGCTCTGGTTTCAGACAGAGGGTGAAAAGAGGTGATAAATGTCTGACTTTATATATTATATTTAATTTCAGAGCCGCTGCCGGCCGGGTGTTTCCTCAGAAATGTCGTCTCCAGTTCTCCTCCACCTGCTCAGGTGTTCTCGCTCCCTCCTGACCCGACGCTCCTCCCATCACACCTGCACAGCGCCCGGACAGGTGAGGCGTCACGTAACACAAACCAAACACAATGGCAGATTTCTAAAGATTATGGAGACATATTAGGATTTGATTCAACACCTTTTTAGAGTTCTCAATTCAAGAAACAAAGTTAAATAAACAGTAGCATCAGATCAAATGGATGAAGCCCTTTAGAAAAGTAAAGAAAAAAGACAATTAAAAGCAAAAAATACATACATTCCTATTTAAAATAAAATATACTCAAAAGAATTGTGAACAAATGTATATAGTATAATATTTTCCAAAATCTAAATAATGTTAACAGAAATAAATGAAAAGATGAATGTGAAAATGTATTAAATTGCTCATAATTATAATTATTTGTTTGTTACATTTGTTTTTTGAAATATTTATTTATTACATTATTTACATTTATTTGTTATTTTTATATTTATTATTTGACTTTTATATTTCCACATGTATTTAATTATCCTTCTTCACGACACTCCTTTGAGTCCATGAGCTGCCACCATCTGTAAACAACCTCATCAACATATTTAGCATCCCATTTGATCTCCGCCTGGCCTTAATAGTTTATTCTCTGATTTGATTGGTCGTCCTGCAGGTGGGCGGGGCCTCGAACAGAGATGTTGGAGTTCGGTTTGTTAGCGGCGCCATCAGCGTCCGACCTGTCGCCTGGGACTCGTTTGGGATTTGGGACGACCGGATAGAAGAACCGGTTCTCCTGCCGTCCAGCATCAGATACGGGAAACAGAACCCACAGGTACCGGGAGAACATATGGACTAAATCCAGAGGGGGGAAGTAGTGGAGTACAAATACTTCGTTACTGTACTTAAGTACATGTTTCTGGTATCAGTACTTTACTCCACTACTTATTTTTCTGACGACTTTTTACTTTGACTTCTTACATTTTGAACCCAAATACCTGAACTTTCTACTTCTTCCATGTTCCAAACAGGCTGGTTCCTTTAGTCTGAATGTGTGTTTGGTGGCGTGATCATTATTATTTAGAGTCATTGCGTGCCTATTGATTTGAACACGATCCGTGTATCCATCATTTCCTGGTCTTCTCTAAAGAAGAGGGACCAATGAAAACGTTGTCATGTTGCCGTTGTTCAGCATGGAAACATTCATTAGCTAACAATGACATTATTGTTCTATTAATATAAAGGGAGGTCAGGTACTCTTTAAAACAGCTGCTAATTATGGGTACTTTTTACTGAAGTACATTTCAAAGCCTCTTTACTTTTACTTGAGTAAAGAAGTTTAGTCAGTACTTCTACTTTCACCAGAGTATTTTTAAACACGAGTATCTGTACTTCTACTTGAGTAAAGGATGTGTGTACTTTTGCCCCCTGACTGAATCAGATCTACACTGTGGAGGACATTTTAATTCCCTTAAGAGAAACTGATAAATGATGAAAAATATTTAATCAAAAAAAATTGTGAACAGATGTAGAAATAATAATTGTAATAATATTATTTTTTTCACCTAAACTTGAAAATAAATTAAAATGCTTATTATTTGGTCTTGATCTGTTTGTTCGTGTTTCTCAGGTGAGTGTTTCCCGGGTCGGCTCCTCCTCAGTTCTGGGTCTCAGGAAACAAAACGAGGACCGACTCCGAGTCGCTCGGATCCACGAACACATTCAACTGTACGCCGTGTTCGACGGGCACGGAGGGCCGCACGCCGCCGAGTACTGCTACACCTTCATGGAGAAATACATCAGGTAATATTAGTATTTATTTATTTATCAAGTACTGCTACACGTTCAGGGAAGAGTTTGATAGGTTACTTATTTTTATATTTATTTATTTAATGTATTTATTTTATTTATTTTGTATTTTTTGTATTTTTTTACTTACATTTTTGTGTTGCTTTATTAAACTTAGATGTCATTGTTTTGAATCTGCAGAGACGCTCTGGAGAAGGACGACGACCTGGAGAGAGTTTTAAAGAAAGCTTTTCTAGATGTGGATAAAGCTCTACACACACATCTCAGCTACTTCAACAACCGTGAGACACACACACACACACACACACACACACATCTCAGCTACTTCAACAACCGTGAGACAAACAGACAAACACAGACAGACACACACACACATCTTAGCTACTTCAACAGCCGTGAGACACACACACAGACAGACACACACACACACACACACAGACACACACACACACATCTCAGCTACTTCAACAGCCGTGAGACACACACACAGACAGACACACACACACACACACACACAGACACACACACACACACATCTCAGCTACTTCAACAACCGTGAGACACAGACACACACACACACACACAGACACACACACACACATCTCAGCTACTTCAACAGCCGTGAGACACACACACACACAGACACACACACACACACACACACATCTCAGCTACTTCAACAACCGTGAGACACACACACACACACACACATCTCAGCTACTTCAACAGCCATGAGACACACACACACACACATCATACAGAGATTGTAAACCATCTTAAATACTCTTTTAAAATTGTAAAAGTTGAATTGTATTGGTTATTTTATCTATTGTATCATAATTCTCTTGTTTCATTTCATTATTAATATTATTTGTTGTATCATTGTTTTACACTTTCGAACTAAATCAAATCAAATCAAATATTCCAAAATACTCACAAAAAACGACATTTCTCATTATGCACCTCAGCCTCCTTCCTGACTGCGGGCACCACGGCGACGGTTGCTATGCTGCGGGGCGAGGAGCTCGTGGTCGGCAACGCTGGAGACAGCCGGGCCATCCTGAGCCGAGGGGGGGAGGCAAAGAAACTCACCCGCGATCACTGCCCCGACCTGAGGGACGAGAGGGAGAGGTACATATACACACACATATATATATATATATATATATATATATATTATAACAAGTACCTTAGGAGAGATCACTGCCCCGACCTGAGGGCGAGAGGGAGAGGTACATATACACACACATATATATATATATATATATATAATACTATATATATATATATATATAATATAACAAGTACCTTAGGAGAGATCACTGCCCCGACCTGAGGGACGAGAGGGAGAGGTACATATACACAATATATATATAAATATAAATAATATACATAACTGATTTTTTTCATACATTTTTTGGGGGGATTTCTCAAATTTGTTAATACTTAGAAAATGTAAATACTGTGTGTGTGTGTGTGTGTGTGTCAGGATAAAGCGGTGCGGGGGCTTCGTGACGTGGAACAGCGCCGGTGTTTCTCACGTTAACGGACGCCTCGCCATGACGCGCAGCATCGGAGACTTTCACCTGAAAACCAGCGGCGTCATCGCAGAGCCTGAAACACGCCGAGTCACCGTCAGTACACACAACTACACACAACTACACACAAATACACACTACTAATACACACTACGTAGTTAATATCTAAGATGCGATCAGAATCCCTTTATTCGTCCCACAGAGGGGGAAGTTACATTGTTACAGCAGAAAAGAGCCACATTCTTCTGACCTGAGCTCCTCCAACAATCCAACATATATAATCAAATACAAAATAAAAAGTAGTGCAAAAAGTCTCTATACATGTCAATAGAATATGATATGTACAAGAACAGAACTTCCTGTAACAGTTCTGAGGATTTAGCAGCCAGGTATATATTGCACAGTTATTAACGGCATATATATATATTGCACATAGTTGGTTGGTATTTAACAACAAGGGGTGATATAGTCTGTGTTGTGTGTGTGTGTGTGTGTGTGTGTGTGTGTGTGTGTGTGTGTGTGTGTGTGTGTGTGTGTGTGTGTGTGTGTGTGTGTGTGTGTGGCCGTGGTTATATAAAAAGCACAATAACTAGAGATGTAAAACCTCTATTTAAAGGTTGAATTTGAAATGTGTGTGTCTTTGCAGCTGAATCACGACACCGACTCGTTTCTCGCTCTGACCACCGACGGCATCAACTTCCTGCTGAGCGACCAGGAGATCTGTGATGTCATCAACAAGTGCCACGACCCCACCGAGGCCGCAGAGGTCATCGCTCAACAGGTGCACAACTTATATACAAAATACAGCAGAATATTTTAACCTGATATTCTCACAAAACAAACACAACCAGTCAAAGCTTTAAAAACACTGAATAAATCAGTTTAATGGTTAAAATGTGTGGTGGAAAACGAACGTCCTAAACTCCGTCGTTTTATTTGATGTAGTTTGGCCAAAAACAGACGTGCCGAAGGGTCTTCCTTCTGGTACTAACTCATACTCAAACACCATCACAGGAGACCAGAGGAGACGTTACACACCCCTCTTTAATATGTTGTGATTCTGTGTGTTTCTGCAGGCGTTGCAGTACGGCTCGGAGGATAACGCCTCCATCATCGTGGTTCCTCTCTCAGCGTGGGGGAAACACCAGAGTTCACCCACCGTCTACAGCATGAGCAGAAACTTCGCCTCCAGCGGACGATGGGCGTAACACAGGAAAACATCACCAAAGAAAATTACATTTACAGCCTATTTATAACCCTTATTTACCGAACTTAAGTACATTTTGAGGTACTTTTACTTTATTTCCATTATGTGCCACCCTCTTATTCTACTATACATCGGACAGGAAAATATATGTACTTTAAGAGAAGGGAAATTCAATAATATCATATCTTTAAGCAGAGCAGGAGCTTCGATGGGCGTAACACAGGAAAACATCACATTTACAGCATATTTTTAACCCTTAAATTCATATTTGAAATTACCTCCAACATTAACAGTGTATATAGAGTGTATATTAATATATTGTACATACAAAGAAAGGCAGGTTGTGAAATTTAACCTCGATTTCCCCAAGATTAAAGTGATTAATTACCGTATTTAAGTATATTTTTCAGGTACTTTTACTTTGTTTCCATTATGTGCCACCCTCTTATTCTACTATACATGTGACAGGAAAATATATGTACTTTAAGAGAAGGGAAATTCAATAATATGATATCTTTAATGCATCAATCTATTCAAAATAAGTGCGTTGCATTCTCACTTCTTAACAACTGAAGGGGTTTTGAAAATAAATAAAACATGTTAAATGACACAAAACGTTCACTTTATCATACTCAGATTTGTCTTTAGGAAATGTACTAATAATATAAAATAAAAACTTTGAAATTCTGGGTTCCTTTTGTGTGAAAAGAGGATGTCCCCGCCCCTCTGGTTTGCACACGAATAACACATCAAGCGCCCCCTCTGCGTCAGACACAATGTAAGGAACGTAAGAAAACACTTCCGGGTGTCTTTGACGCTTCCTTTAAGTTGGTAGCTTTTTTTTTTTTTAAAGCGGTTTAAGTTTGGTTTGTTTTGTTAAATAAATATGAACAGATAACAGATAGAAGACGGAAGAAGAAACACGGACCGTTAAAAGAAGAAGGAAGTTTGTTTTTAACGCCCTGAAGGTAAAAAGAAACGTTAACATGTCTGTTTTTATCCGTTTTAACCTCATTAAATACTGTTATTGTTACGTAAACAAGCTAAAAGTGATGGTTAAATCGGTTAAAATCACTTTGTTATGAGTGGAAACAGTTAATATATCAGCAGAGTTTACCTGGTTAGAAGCGGACAAAATGTCTTCAGTTACTTTAGCTTAAAAACATCAACAAACTGAGCTTTTTTACACAAACATGCTAGTTGTTTAGCCAACCAAAGCTAATGCATGATATGGTCATTTTAAATACTGTAGTTGTATTTAAACACTTAAAGCACAAGTTAGTACTTTGTGTATTTCTCTTCTTTATACATCAATTCCACTTCATGTCAGGGAATATAATGCACTTTTTGTACTTATTATCTGTCATAATTAGCTACCAGTTACTTTCTTTATATCAGAAAACAATGTATAAAAAGTCCTGAATACAAACTGGTTGATTGTAAGGGGCTAATCCTCAATATACACATGCCAGAGAAACAGAACACTTCATAAAGCAGTTTAAAGTAAGAATATAGATGTGTTTATATATCACTTTATGGCTTATATATCCCAAAAAATGCCACCTACCTACCTAACCACTTATCTACTGTACCTACCTACCTAACCACCTATCTAGTGTACCTACCCTACCTACCTACCTATCTATCTATCTACCTACCCATCCATCAATCCATCCATCCACCTATCTACCTACCTACCTATCTATCTATCTATCTACCTACCTACCTACCTACTATCTATCTACCTACCTATCCATCCATCTATTCACCTACCTACCTACCCACCCACCTAACCACCTAACCACCTATCTACTGTACCTACCTACCTAACCACCTATCTACTGTACCTACCTACCCTACCTACCTACCTACCCATCCACCTATCTACCTACCTACCTACCCATCCACCTATCTACCTACCTATTTACCTATTTACCTATCCATCCATCCAACCATCTATCTACCTACCTACCTATCTACTATCTATCTATCTACCTATCTATCCATCCACCCACCCATCTACCTAACTATCCATCTACCTAACCATTCATCCATCCATCCATCCATCCATCCACCTACCTACCTACCTACCTACCTACCTACCTACCTACCTACCTACCTACCTACCTACCTACCTACCTACCTACCTACCCACCTACCTACCTACCCATCCATCCATCCACCTATCTACCTACCTATTTATCCATCCATCCATCCATCCACCTATCTACCTACCTATTTACCCATCCACCCACCCATCTATCTATCTATCTATCTATCTATCTATCTATCTATCTATCTATCTACCTACCTACCCACCCATCTACCTACCTACCTACCTACCTACCTACCTACCTACCTACCTACCTACCTACCTACCTACCTACCTACCTACCTACCTACCTACCTACCTACCTATATATCTAAAAAATAATCCGTTTCATATGTATTAAGTAGATAATAAAAGACGCAAAATCAACTGTAAAGTATTTAAAACGGTTGATAATAAGCTAACTGTGACCCAGTTGCATTTGTATTCAACTACATGAAACAAAACGCTGTTCATGCGGAAGTTAAATCTTATCTATCTTCCTGTTGGTAAGCAGAAGTACAGATAACCACAGTTTAACATTAATTTAAATAGCTATACTAGTTGTCATGTACGGGGAAAAAAAACCGTAATGCTGAAATCAAACCAAACTTTAATCTCTAATCTGTATCACCTCTCAGGTCAAAGCTCACTTTATATATTGTTACTTATCAAAACACCTGAGATGATTTGCACTTTGCACTGACTGAAGATGAAGGTGCATTACTTTATTACTTCAGAGGGGAAAGAGGTAAAGGTGTATCAGACCTCTTATCATTGAATTAACTAACTGATTAATAATTTTATTTTAGGTTTAACCCTCACCCTGTTTCAAAGAGGCCCCAGTATGCTTTCCTTTAGGTTTTGATGCATGTAAATGGTCTGCAAAGGCTCAAATCCCTGAGTTACCTCGTAATAAGTAGAACCTAATATTTTTAACTTAACTTTAATAGTATTGCTTTCAGCTAACCTGATGCAGTTATGTGAAATGTGTTGAGATAACACATTTCATTAAGGTCAACGTTTCAGTTTTACCGTGTAGACGGATATGTGTGCTTCTGCCTGTTCACCACCAGGGGGCGCTGCTTACCCACTCCGATATTATTCTGCATTGAGGAGAAATTTAGGAAACGGGCTAAATAGAAAAAGGAAAGTAAATACAAAAAAAGTAACAAATAAATAAATAAATATAAAAAAAGATTAAATTCAATCTATATAATTAATTAAAAAATCATCATAAAATAAATTAAATAAAATAAATTCATGCTATAATAAAAATCTTTCAATACTTTTAAGAGACAAGAGAAATATACAAGATGAAATAAATACAATTGTATAGCTAGTAAACTAAAAAAACAAAGTTAGTCCTTGATTAAAATAAGAGGTGAGATACGCAACTCGAACACTTTCAGCTTCAGCCTGTGTTGGATAAACTCTCAGATGTAAAAGTCTGATTTCTGTTATGATTTCTCAATAATACATTTATATATAAACTTATTTATTGATGTTTCTTCGTCTGTTTGCAGGAGTGAGTAGAAGATGATGGAGGAGGTGGAGCAGAGAGGAGGAGCACAGGAGGAGGAAGAGGACGCTCATCCCACGGTAACATATATCACAATGTGGCTCATTTATGCAGAAATACTCCCACAACAATCAATTAAAGGGGACCTATCATGCAAAATGCACTTTTTGATGTCTTTTATACATCAACATGTGTCCCCGGTGTGTCAGGGAACTCACGCAGCGTCAGAGAGTAAAACCCTCTCTCTTTTCCTCCGTACCCAAATCTCTAAAAACGGGGGGGAACAATGGAGCTGATCCAGATTTGCGTCCGATATGACGTAATATCTGAAATGCGGACCCACGGCCCAATCAGACACGTTGCTATCAGAAACAATGCCCGACTGTTTTGGACGTAATATGGTCTTTGTTTACATTAGCATCGCTAACACTCAGAGCTAACCTGTACTGGAGAGCATGTGTGTGAAGAAGCAGGAAATAAAAAGGAACTCACCTTGTGGTATAACCGGCAAGAGAGAAAGCCTTTGAGCTCCATACTGTTTCAGAAAGAATCCTTGATAATCCATGATATGGCGTTTCATCACGGCAGTATTTAGTTTAGACAGTAGCTGCCGGGTCCCGCATGAGCTCAGCCCCCTCCTCTTTATTTTGTATACTTTTTTTATGTTTTTAAAGCTTTATACCCAAAATCAGCACTTTAGAAACAGGAAGTGAAATAGAGGGATATGAGGCATGGCTAGAATGGGGGATCATTCTGGTATTTTGAGCAAAACACTTCATAGACATGTTTTTTATATATTTGTATATATCTGAGACCCATGCTATTGCCTAAAAATAGCATGAGAGGTGACCTTTAACTAATCCTTAAACAGAATAATAATCAAAACATATTTTTATAATAAATTCATTTAAAGTACATGTCTTTTTTCTTGGTATTTCAAAAATTAAATTAAATGCTTTCCCTGCTTATATTTTGTATGTTTTTTTATTAAATTATTTATATATTAATACATTAAATAATTAAATAATAATACATTAATACTTTTTTTTTTTTGTATATGTAATATTGATTATGCTATTTTCAATATACACATGTCTGTCTCTAGGGTCATGATCTTTTAAATATTGTTGTTGATGTCAATGTTTCTTTTTGTTTTAACTTGGACTTTAAAAACAATTGACATTTTCTATAAAGCTAAAAAGAACAAACAAAGCATTGCAGCATGCATTTTTCAGAGTAAAAACTTTTTATATATATAATTTGTACTATTGTAAATTATTTGGTAAAATATTCAACCTATCGAGTAAACACTGGTTTATCCGGGGTGTAACACTGACTGGTGTGTGTGTAATCAGCTGATCACACACACATCAAACAGACGTACGTGTGTGGTGTATTGGTTCTTTACAGATCCTCCTCACACAGCAGAATGAAAGGAAAGGAACAGCGTTCATAATGTTATCAGAGAGGAAGATAAGCGGCCATTCTTGAAACAGGAAGTGACTCACCTGCGTGCGGAAAAGCAATAAAGGGTCGATTTAATGTTAATTAATTAAAACATTTTATAACCGAGTCATGACATCGTCGTTTACTGCTTGATGGCACCAAACAAATCCATATTTTAATTTAATATGCTCAAGTAGCGTTATGGTGCGTTCAGGCTCTACTCAATAACGCTGTCACGATTTTGTGTGTGTGTGTGTGTGTGTGTGTGTGTGTGTGTGTGTGTGTGTGTGTGTGTGTGTGTGTGTGTGTGTGTGTGTGTGTGTGTGTGTGTGTGTGTGTGTGTGTGTGTGTGTGTGTGTGTGTGTGTGTGTGTGTGTGTGTGTGTGTGTGTGTGTGTGTGTGTGTGTGTGTGTGTGTGTGTGTGTGTGTGTGTGTGTGTGTGTGTGTTACGTCACTGCATGCCTTCTTGTCTCTCCGATGTGACAACAACTTTGAGGCAAATTCCTCTCTGAGCCGTGTGTGTGTGACCTCTCATCTGCGTCAGGTGAGCACTGCCCGGCGGCCAATCGCAGCAGGGAGCCATCATCTCCGTGGCAACCTCACAACCTTTTGATCTGGCTTCCGATGGCCGCCTGCTAATCTCCCGGTTCCCACGGCGATCCTCAGGTTGCCTCGGCGCTTTGATTTCTGACCTCTGACCTCTCAGTTCCTGTTCTAGGAACTGATGCTGCCTTCAAATGCAGTGGGAAATAAAAAAAATCCAGCTGAAGGGTTTCTGGGCAGTGGCATAGAAGAAGTATAGAGTGGGATTTGAACCTGCGAGCTCGCTGTCAAATCTGCTTTTTACGGACTTTAATTCAGCTCCTTGAAGTAAACAAGTTAAGCTCCTTTGTATAGAGAGATCAGCGCTAATTTTGGAGCAACGGTACACAAGGTTTGGACTGCTAGAAATTATTTTAAAGAGTCCTCTCCTGCTGATGTTCAGGTGTATATCAGTATGTAGTGTCTCTACTTTAAAGAGTCCTCTCCTGCTGGTGTGCAGGTGTATATCAGTATGTAGTGTCTCTACTTTAAAGAGTCCTCTCCTGATGATGTTCAGGTGTATATCAGTATGTAGTGTCTCTACTTTAAAGAGTCCTCTCCTGCTGATGTTCAGGTGTATATCAGTATGTAGTGTCTCTACTTTAAAGAGTCCTCTCCTGCTGATGTTCAGATGTATATCAGTATCTAGTGTCTGACTTCCTTTTTAATTTCCTACAGGTGGCTAACAGTAACTGCAACCACGCAGACAACGATGTCACTTCCTGTCCAGCTGAGGCCCCGCCAGTGTTCAGCTTTGAAGGTAAACTAAATCAATTGTTTACTTTATTTACGTTGTTTTGTTGTGATGTGAATCCATATTAACTGTCGACCCCGACCCCTTCAGGGACCCCTCAGAAAAACGAACCCGTGGTTATTCAAGGAAACAACAAGAACCCGGCCACTGAGAAGCTGGAAAGAGTCCGCAAGTGGAGCATCACCAGATACAAGGTGAGAGACATATTTTATTACACTATAATTATACATTTAATTTAGATTTCAAATCCTCTACATGCAGTACCACTCTCTGCCTGAATGGTGACTGATGGGGAGGTGGGGGCGCTGTTGCACCAAAACACATTTATATAGCTGTTTCCTAACTGTAGATATGCAGAAAATTGGTTTTAATTTCTTTTTATTTTAATATATCTGGAGATTATCCTAGCCATGATGTATTTTCTAAGTTTGAACCAGCATTTATTGATAAAAATTCGAATAAATACAAAAACTAACGCTGTCTACCTGCAGTACCACTGTCTGCCTGAATGGCCACAGATGGAAGGTGGGGGCGCTGTTGCACCAAAACACATTTATATTGCTGTTTCATAACTGTAGATATGCAGAAAATGTGTTTTAAGTTATTTTTGTTTTAATAATTGGGAGATGACCCCTAGCCATGATTTTTTTTCTAAGTTTGCAGCACTATTTATAGATAAATATTCAAATATTCCTCCTGCAGTGCACGAGGCAGGCTCTTTCGGAGAAACTGGGTCGTGGTTCTCGGACCGTGGATCTGGATCTGGAGCCTCGGCTGGAGCTTCTGAAGGACGACCGGCAGCGCTACGATCACATGACCAAGCTCGCCCAGACGCTGGCCAATCAGCTCACTCAGTTCTCCGTTACCCAGAAGACACTGGGGGACGCCTTCGCCGATCTCAGCGTCAAAACACCAACGCTGCACGTGAGTCTAGCTTTGATGAAACAATAAAATATGCCTTTTTTTAATGTTATTTTTTAGATGTATTTTTATAGATTTTAAAATAGAAAAAAATAATTTACAGTTAAAATGTGCACTAAAAATATATAAAATGAATAAAAAAATAAACATAATAATTAAAAATATGCCACAAACAGACACACATTTAAATAAAAATGTTTATATAAAAATAGGAAATTAAAGTTAAAAAGTGAACATAAAAATGTAACTACTACTGTAATTACAATAAAGACAGTAGTGTGTAAGATACAGATGTTATTGTTATATAGTGTAACACCAGTTGTTTAATATCAAAGCTTTTATTTTTAAAGGGTTTTTAAAGCTTGTAGCATCACAAAGAGTTATTGAGTGCTTCCTTTAAAGTATGTTAAAGGTGAATAAACGGGGATATAAACGTCTCCGTCTCTTCAGGTGGAGTTCGGTCTGAACGCCGAGGCTCAGAGGTTTCTGTCGAAGAGCAACGAGACGCTGACGACGGCCATGAACGTTTTCACCTCCGACATGAACACGCTGGTGAACAAAACCATCGAGGACACCATGATCAACGCCAAGCAGTACGAGGCCGGCAGGTGGGGATACACACACTTCCTGTTTCCTGTCCACTGTTTTAAAATCCAATCAAGGAGACGCTAATGTCTGCACCCATAAAAGATGAGCCGGCAATTCTGCAAACAAGGAAAGTTACGGTTTGTAGTCGGCAAAGAAAGGCATTATGGGAAATCTAGTGTCTGCAGTGGCTAGCTGAAGACACAAACTTAACAAAATAAAAGTATTTGAAGTGACTTCAACACAGCATGAGGGACAGCATTGGATGGCATTGTGAAAACAGGGGAAGTCGTTAAAAGTAAAAAACGCTCAAAGATTTGAATTTTTGCTATTACCTGGTTTTTGAGCTCCCCGACAACATGGTGGATTACAGAAGAACTACACGCCCAATTCTCATGAAACTTTGGGAAAGGGTGCAGCATGGGTCAAGGGAAGGCTCCTTGAAACTTGTCTTGAATCCGATAACTACTCTCTCTGAATGCCCTTCTAGTTTTGGTTGTGATACCCCGTCAGAAATATTAAACACTGCTTCTCTAGATGTTAAACTTCCCTCTGTTCCCAGGATCCAGTACGATGCGTACCGTGTGGATCTGGAGGAGCTGAACCTCGGACCCCGAGACCCTGAAACTCTTCCCAAATGGAGCAGGCGCAGAGAGACTTCCAGAACCAGAGGGAGCAGTACCAGAGGATCAGAGAGGACCTGTCCGTCAAAGTGAAGCTGCTGCAGGAGAACAAGGTGGGAGGAGGAGGGTCTTATTTCACTACTGTGATCACAAACACACTTATATTATATATTAGTGAAGGATAAACAGACTTGAATGGTTTTTTTTCTAAACATTAGCAGCTGTAAAATACAGTAATACAATACTTTTCAATACTTAGCTATAAAGAACCTTTTGGTATTGATGTTTCATACAAATATAATATAATTATTTATATATATGTGTATTCTGTATAAATTAAGTGAGCTCCCATGGCTCCAACTAACAATTATTTGTATTATTTACTTGAAAAATCACTTAGTTTTTGCAATTCTGAAAAAAATCAAAAAAATACTTCAAGATGTTTAATGTCACATATGACTAAGAAAACCTGAAAATTACTACATTAGAGAAAATGCAACCAGATGATATGTGACATTTCATCCGATATGGTGCATGACAGAGTGGTTTTGACAGAGAATTTGACATATAATAGGATTTATTCTTGATATATCTGTACCCTCCCCACAGGTGAAGGTCCTCCACCAGCAGCTGTTTCTGCTTCACAGCGCCGTCGCCGCTCACAGTTTATCGTGTCAGAATTTCCTGCAAAAAAACGTCCAGCAGGTCAGTGAACGCCTCACGAGCCCAGCTGTCGACGCTCCGTCCTGGTTGGAGGAAAGCTGACGACACGGAAAACAAAAAAAGAATCAGCCTCGAGTTCGGATGTTTTTGGGATTAATGGACTGAAGGCGCTCGGTCAGGTTGGGTTTATTTATACAGGAAGTAGAGGTTGGGTTTGATTTCAAACCTCTGGGAAACTCTGGATAAACGAGTGCTCGCTACAGGAATGGGGAAGTTAAATAGATTAGAGGTTAATTAAATATTATTGGAGTTTATTCGGGTCTAAAAATGCTTGAAAAAGATGTCATTTCGTCATTTTCCTGGTTTAAAAGTGTCTAAAATCCTTCATTATTTTGGATTTATTTATTTAATTCTAAAATACAACAAAATAAAATACTGCTAAAAATATATTAAAATAATCAGCAAATCAGAGATTAGTCATAAATTAAAAAAAACAAAAGAAATTACAGAAAATGTATCAGGATTATTATTTATGTCACTGATCAAATAAAGTAAAAAATAAGGGAAATCATGTAAAATGAAATATATAATTACCAAAGAGGACTCCATCCATTTTGTCTGCATCATTATTATATCCACCCGTTCTTCCCCAAACTTTATTTCCAATTCTAATGTTTATTTTTTCCATTTCATATATTTCATTCAAAGCTCCTTCCATTTTGAGTTTACTAAATTATCACCTTCAATCTATGAAATGCTTGCTACAAGGAATACGTGAGATATCTCTAATTTCCCAATCAGTCGGCTAATAATTGGGTTTCTATTTAGAGAAATACTAAATATTTGATATAATAGATATTAACCCGACGCCTCCAGACCAACTGTCTGTGGTTGGAAGAATTGTTTGTGTACTTCATATATTTTTCCACAGACTTGCAGTTTTCTGAACTCTGTCTCCGTGTGTTTGGAGTAAATCTATAATCCTGAGAGGCACTAAGCTTTCCTTTGAACTCCAAATCCTCCGCAGTCAGAAACTCTCAGCCTCTGAAACGGCACGGAAACATTTCCTCTGTTTCTGCAGCGATCCACTGCTTCCTGCTTCCTGTGGGTCGAAAACTGCTCATTCATGCCGGAAGTTATTTCACTAAAAAGCTCCGAATCTGGTTCATCTGAGAGCCGGTGTTTTGTTCTGGATCAGAGATTATCTGTGACGTAAAAGAAGCGAGTCTATCGATCCATGCTCAACAAAGAGAGGTGCAGGAATGAGTCCTAAAACCCTGAAGTTAGTCAGCATAACGGTTTGTAAAATGCTGAAATGAGTCATCATAATAAGTCCTTAAACCCTGAAGTTAGTCGGAATAATGAGTCCTGAAACGTGTCATCAAAATGATTCCTAAAACCCTGAAATGAGTCAGCATAATGAGTCCTTAAACGCTGAAATGAGTCATCATAATAAGTCCTTAAACCCTGAAGTTAGTCAGCATAATGAGTCTTTAAACCCAGAAATGAGTCAGCATAATGAGTCCTAAAACGTGTCATCAAAATGAGTCCTAAAACCACGAAATTAGTCAGCATAATGAGTCCTGAAACCATGAAGTTAGTCAGCATAATGAGTCCTAAAACCCTGAAATGAGTCAGCATAATGAGTCCTTAAATGCTGAAGTTAGTCAGCATAATGAGTCCTAAAACCATGAAATGAGTCAGCATAATGAGTCCTTAAACCCTGAAGTTAGTCAGCATAATGAGTCTTTAAACCCAGAAATGAGTCAGCATAATGAGTCCTAAAACGTGTCATCAAAATGAGTCCTAAAACCATGAAATTAGTCAGCATAATGAGTCCTTAAACCCTGAAGTTAGTCAGCATAATGAGTCTTTAAACCCAGAAATGAGTCAGCATAATGAGTCCTAAAACGTGTCATCAAAATGAGTCCTGAAACCATGAAGTTAGTCAGCATAATGAGTCCTAAAACCCTGAAATGAGTCAGCATAATGAGTCCTTAAATGCTGAAGTTAGTCAGCATAATGAGTCCTAAAACCATGAAATGAGTCAGCATAATGAGTCCTGAAACCATGAAGTTAGTCAGCATAATGAGTCCTGAAACCCTGAAGTTAGTCAGTATGAGTCCTAAAACCCTGAAATGAGTCAGCATAATGAGTCCTAAAACGTGTCAGCATAATGAGTCCTTAAACCATGAAATGAGTCAGCATAATGAGTCCTGAAACCCTGAAATGAGTCAGCATAATGAGTCCTAAAACGCTGAAATGAGTCAGCATAATGAGTCCTGAAACCCTGAAATGAGTCAGCATAATGAGTCCTAAAACGCTGAAATGAGTCAGCATAATGAGTCCTGAAACCATGAAATGAGTCAGCATAATGAGTCCTAAAACGTGTCATCAAAATGAGTCCTAAAACGCTGAAATGAGTCAGCATAATGAGTCCTTAAACGCTGAAGTTAGTCAGCATAATGAGTCCTTAAACCATGAAGTTAGTCAGCATAATGAGTCCTAAAACGCAGAAATGAGTCGGCTTAATTAGCCCTAAAACCCCATCTTCTTCTTCTTCTTGGTAAACTCCCGAGAGGTGCATACCGCACCAAGGGGATCAAACAAGGACCAAAGCAAACAAAAAAGTGTAGAGTTTCCTCAACAAGAAGCTAAAAGAACGTAATTTGTGACGAGCCAAAATAATGCGCCTCGAAGAAACCTCCGTTAAAACCAACTTATATGAAAGATTTCCTCAGAAAGTGTTTGATCTTCTGTCTGTGTATAACTATGTGATATACTTTATTCTTTTTCATTCTAAAATGGCCTTGTTTCCACCGTCCAGACGCACTTTAAAACACATCCCGTTCCGCTGTTAAATTCCAGTTTGAAGACGGCCAAAGTATTCCTTTGCCAGTTCAGTGGGGTTTCACGTTGATTTGGGAGGAAAGGCGACTGACCAATATTTCCCTTCAACAACGACGCAAACGTGCAAAAACCTCGCCTTTAAAATCCAGATATTTAGTGGAAAATACTGAAGAATTCTTCCCCTTTTTCGGTGTTTTTCTCCTGAATTCAGCCCAAAAACACCTTTGATTTATGTCGAGTTTTAAGGCGCTGTTGTTGCATCAGAATGTCATTATTATGTATATTTCCTCGCACTCTTTGCACACTATCCAAATCTGCCTTAAATACTTCCTGTGAATTCACTCGTTGTCAGCATGTATAATAGATGTGTTTTTGTTTGTGTGTCAACAACAATAACTATGCAATGTTTGTGCAAAAGTCTTGCCTTAAAATGTTATTTGTATTCCGATGAGTGCGTTTCCTCGACCTTCATTTGAAACATCAAGTTAAAGGTCGTGGTGACCTGGGGGGAGGAGTGTGGGGGTTTCCAGCGTCAGACTGAGAGCTGCTGCCCCCGACTTTCTTCCGTCAGAGTGAGAGCTGCTGCCCCCGACTTTCCTCCGTCAGAGTGAGAGCTGCTGCCCCCCGACTTTCCTCCGTCAGACTGAGAGCTGCTGCCCCCCGACTTTCCTCCGTCAGAGTGAGAGCTGCTGCCCCCCGACTTTCCTCCGTCAGAGTGAGAGCTGCTGCCCCCCGACTTTCCTCCGTCAGAGTGAGAGCTGCTGCCCCCCGACTTTCCTCCGTCAGACTGAGAGCTGCTGCCCCCCGACTTTCCTCCAACACTCTGATCATAATAAAGATTTAAAGAAGTCCAAACGAATCAAACAGACCAAAAATAAAGGATTCAAAGGGGATTTTCGTGTTTATTTGACGTATAAATGTTAAAAAAAGGACCAAAATGAATCGTTTTTTCTTGGGTGTGATGTTTGGTTGGAACAAATAAATCTATTTAAAGCAAACAAACTGTGTAACTGTTTAAATACGACCAACGAGTTTTAGAGTCAGTTTCATAATGAAGATGAATCTTCCTGTGTTTCGGGATTTCAGGTGATTTCCACGTTTGGTTTCACTTTACTCAAGTAAGAGTAGAAGTACTGGGAGCTTGTAGTTGAGTAAAAGTAGAAGTACTCAGATCTTGAGTAAAAGTAGAAGTACTCAGATCTTGTACTTGAGTAAAAGTAGAAGTACTCAGATCTTGTACTTGAGTAAAAGTAGAAGTACCAGAGTGTAGGAATACTCTGTTACAGTAAAAGCATTCAAAATGTTCCTCAAGTAAAAGTATAAAAGTATTCTCATCAAAATATAATTAAAGTAGCGACAGTGAAAGTAGTGATTGTGCAGATTGGTCCATTTCAGAATAATATATATGATCTGTTTTATAATGATTGATCATTAAAGTGTTCTCAAAGCTGGTAAAGGTGCAGCTAGTTTGAATGACTTTGTATACTGCAGGGTAGCTTGTGGATTTACTCCAGGTGGAACTAAAGTCTGATTTAAGACTTGATTATATTTCACATCATTCATCCGCATCTGTGAAGTAACTAAAGGGATTAAATACATGTAGTGGAGGAAAAGTACAAAGTAACATAACATGGAAATACTGCATTAGTATAGAGTGTGGGTTCCTCTCTTAAATCGGGTGTTTTTATAATAAGACCCTGGTCTGTTTGTGGTGATGTTGTCGATAAAGAGAGGCAATTACTCACCAGGCAACACTAAAACTCATTTGACCTGTGTGTGTGTGTGTGTGTGTGTGTGTGTGTGTGTGTGTGTGTGTGTGTGTGTGTGGTGTGTTGTGTGTGTGTGTGTGTGTGTGTTTCATCTTTGGACCAGGTTGTAGTGAAAGTGTTGATTCACTTTTTGTCAGGACTGTATAGTGTGTCATTAAATAAATAACTGCAGCAAAAGTTATTCACTCAAGTACTTTATTTAAATAACATTTAGAGGTATTATTAAATGTTTGCAGCTTAATACTTACTCAAACAATATATTGTATTTTTTACTACATTTACTGACTGATTTAAAGCTACAGCATATTCACTGTATGTGTGTATCTGTGTGTGTGTATGTTGTCATTTTTTGCCAAGGGTGGGACTGGTAGAGCTTATCTTGGCCACACACATTAATGTCAAATTAACTGTGTGTGTGTGTGTTTGTGTGTGTGTGTGTGTGTGTGTGTGTGTGTGTGTCTCTCCCTCATAGCAGGTGGGCGTGTTCGTTAGAAAGCGCCTTCCCTTCCACCTGAGTGATCGCGCATGCGCAGAGCTCTTTCTCTCTCGCTCTCTTGCAGGAATGCTCTCTCACACACACACACACGCGCACACACACGCGCACACGCTTGCAGCCCGTGTCAGTGTGTTGTCGGTCGCTGCCTGTGGATGCCAGCCGGGATTAGTGAGCCTTGTTTTCGGTCCATTTGGAGGTTTTTAATCCGGGGTTTGGAGCACGAAAGCCCGCATCAGTGGAGCCGTTCACCCCGGTGAGTTTAGACTCTAATTACCCTTTATTTGTATTTGGTTTTAACCCCTGTTGGTATAAATGTGACATCCAGTTCACATTAGTGCTGGTGGGAATTAACTCTGCGTGCTAACAGGCTGTGTTTCTGAACCCCCAGCAGACTGCACTCACATTTTACCTGTTTTTGGTAGAAAAGCTTATATTTAGCATCTGTAATATTCCTATAGTGGTTTTTATTAAAGTGTTTAATCTCTAGAATAACTCGGCAGTGGGATAATGACACTACATTTGAATTTAAGGTCTTAAATATTCCTATTGTATGTTTAGAGGGTCATAAAATGCATCTGTGGCTCATTTATTAATGTTTATAGAATATCCTTGTAGGTTTTTTGTAGTAAAATCAACATTGAGTTTTTTTTACGTGGTGTTTAATATATTAATATTATATTTATACTATTTCTGCAGTGTGTTTGTAGTATTTATGTCTCATAATACTCCTATAGTGATATTGTGAATATAGCTTACCATAAAGAGACTAACAGTGTGTCTTTTCTGCTCAGAATAACCTTAATTTAAAAATGTTTTTATGGTGTTTATCCTCTAAAAAATATAAAGATTAGTCATTGGGGGTTGTCTTTTACTGAAATATACTTTAAATGACTGTATGTGGTGCTTTGTGTGCAGTGTTATTGCTTTACTGTTCACAGAAGTATAAATATTACATTACTGACTCTCTGGTGTTTAGTTATATGTGGTATTTCCATAATATCTCTTGAAGTACATGCAGTATTTGTGAGTGTTTGTTTGATGTTTTTTCAACTGTAGTGCCTCTAAAATTCTCTTTTACTAATTCTCAGTGACGTATAGCTTCACTATGAATGCACCTTTTTAAAATTTCTTATAAATTAGAACTTAAAATATGATAATACGTGCATATCATTAAATTGCCAAAGTCAAAATAGACAGAAAATGTTGGATTTATTTTCTGCAAATGTGCTTTGTACTGCTTCAGTACTCTATTCAAATCTATAGCAATTTATAATTAAGTTCATGCATGCTTTTAAGTGTATAAGCAGGGAGAAAAGGAGGTTTTCTACATTAGTTTTTAACTGGTTTTCAGTCCTCCGGGTGTTGACATTACTAACTGCCAACATAAGAAACTCACCTGCAAGTAGGTCACAGAAAGGACCAGAGAACATATAATACAGTCCTTCTTCTACTACTAATATACTCAAGGAACTATGAGAAATTGTGGGAGAATCTACTCAGAAATAGCCAATATATATCCAACAAATCATCCAAAAATCGACACCAGAAAATTGTGCAGAAGCCATTCAAAAATCTACCTGGAAACAACCAAAATAAATTAAAGAAATCTGCTAAAAATAGTATTTTTCTGTCAATCGTGAGACATTATGAATCATATTTCATACATCAAATCATCCAATAAGTGTGTGTGTTGTCTCCAGTAGAAAGGCAGTGTGTGTGTGTGTGTGTGTGTGTGTGTGTGTGTGTGTGTGTGTGTGTGTGTGTGTGTGTGTGTGTGTGTGTGTGTGTGTGTGTGTGTGTGTGTGTGTGTGTGTGTGTGTGTGTGTGTGTGTGTGTGGTTGTGTGTGTGTGTGTGTGTGTGTGTGTGGTTGTGTTTCCTGCTGGTTCTCCCCCCAGGGCTTTCGGCAGATTGTACCCAGGCTCGGTGCTCCGTCAGCGGGGTGAATGTTCCTTCTGACCCCCTGACCCCCCCTGGAGCTCCGGATGACATTTTTAAATACGGGTCGTTTTTTTTTTTCGTCTTTCGTTTAGTGTAGCCATGGTAACCCCCGAAGTGTAAAACCAGAGATTTAAAGGGCATTTTTAAACACTGTTTTTGGTACAAAACAGATGTGTTTTTCATGCAAATGGTGGTTTAAAAAAAAGCAGTTCTGGGGGGCAAATCAATGTGGGGGTCCTCGCTTATCCCCTGATCACACACACACACACACACACACACACACACACACACACACACACACACACACAACCACTACTTACTGTTGTTTGTCCGGTAAATAAGAGAGTTTTATTTGTGTTTCCACGGAGATTCTGTTTGAGGTCCGTCTGTGAATCTGGAGTCAGATTGAAATGTTTTTTTCGGGACAGGTTTTGTGAGGATTCCTCTTTTGTTTATTGCATATTTACTTGTTATTTCTCTGATATTTCTCTGATCTTTTTTGCTAGATCGTTCATGGTTTCTTTGATGGTTTATAAGGTACATTTTGGATGTTTTCTTGGATATTTCTGGGTATAATGTTAGATATTTATTGGATATATATTAGTAATTTCTGGGCAGATTATTAGAAAATGGTTGGATATGTATTGGTCATTCCTGATTAATTTCTTATATTGTTTCTTGGACATATATTAGACGTTTCTGGGTCGAGTAATTAGGTATTTGGTGATTTTTTGGTAGGTTAATGGATCGTTTCTTCTCATTGTTAGCATGTATTAAGTACAGCTGAATATTAAGTACATGTCATTATCCTGAAGACCCAAAATTGTACATTTCTGGATGCATTTGTCTACTGAGGGTATTTATATTCAGTCTGTTTGCTGTAACCCTGAAACTGAGAAAGAGTGGGAGCTAATCTGTAAACTGCAAGAGACAGAAATATAAAAATCAGATATTTAAAACTGCAATGACTCAGAGTCTGTCTGGAGCTTTTCACAGAGAAAACATCGTCACAGCGACATCTCGGGGTGTTCATCACACTTTCGTGCACTGACAATGTGTAAAATATGTTAGAATAATAATTAGTCTTGGTTTTATTATTCATGGGTTAACTTTCATCTCTATTCCCAGTTTAAAATAAGACCAAAATGCTTCATTTCGTAGTCTTTAATTTGATAAACAGTGAGTTTTGTTATTTATATTTACATAGACTTCCACCAATAACACATATGTAGTAATAATGATAATTACAATAGACTTTATTCATTTAAAAACAATGAAGTATTTCTGTTTACTTGTAAAATCAAGACCAGTTTAACTTCCTGTCTGATAATGGTGGTGTCAGTCTTTGGTAACTTTACATTGAAGTGATTACAAACAAAATGCTGCGTTCACATACAGCTCATTGTTCTGTTAAATTGAGTTACAGGTGGGTCACAGAGACACGCCCGTATAGACCGCTGACTCACCTGTTATATGAGCTGGACCAACACAGTCTCTCGGCATTTCGTGTTATAGTCACAAAATGAATCTATTGATTCGTGTTCACCGACACGATTTTCGCATTTCTTTCGTGTCACACAGAACGATTTTAAAAGCAATGTAAATAATAACAAATTTGAAGGAAAAAGAGATAAAAAAATACAGATTTCAGTATTCTGACACAGAACGATTTTAGAAGCAATGTATTTCTATTGGTAGTATGTTTCGTGCCTGCACCAAATAATAACAAATTAGAATTAAAAAAAAATAGAGATTTCAGTATTCCGAGGGTCTGAGCCCCATTTCTTTTCCTCGCGGACGGCAAAAAAACTCCAACATTATACAATTAAAATAAAAGGGTTAGGCTTAGGGTAAAATATTGAGTAAGAAAATGTTTTTATGAACCACACAGCTTCTGTATTCCAAGACCCGACCGGACAAAAAGACCTGGTGCAGGCACGAAACATATACCAATAGAAATACATTGCTTTTAAAATCGTTCTGTGTGACACGAAAGAAATGCAAGAATCGTGTTGGTGAACACGAATCAATAGATTAAATTAATTTCGTGACTATAATACGAAATGCCATGAGACTGGGTTGGCTGGACCTCTGTGGACATACTGCAGATCGCTGTAGTTCATTTATGTTGAATACGGTATTATTTTTTGTCAAAAGGAAGCTCCTCAATACCAGAGATTTAGCTAAATGACCAGTCAAATTCTCAATAAGTATTCAATACCTCAGTGAAAATACAACACCAATGTACTTGAACATAGACTCCTTTATTTGCATACTAATTTATATTGGGAAGATATAAGGCCTGATTCTCTCTCAAATAGTTCATATAGTGTGAAAAAAATATGTTTTACGAGATAACATTTGAAAACATCCTGGTAAAGATATGAATTACCTTTCGTCTAAAACTAATTTTTACTGAATAGAGCGTGAACGCATCATACTGTAACTCTGTGGAGCCTCTTTTAGCTGCTAACAGCTAACTTACTAGCCATTTGCTAACTGTTAACAGCAGCTAAGGTTAGCAGTTATCTGCCAACAGCTAACAATAACAACTAGTAAATAAAGTTAGCAGATATCTGCCAACAGCTAACATTAACAGCTAACAATAACAACTAGTAAATAAAGTTAGCAGCTATCTGCCAACAGCTAACAGATAACGTTAGCAGCTATCTGCCAACGGCTAACATTAACAGATAACAGCTGCTATCTGCCAACAGCTAGTAGTTAAAGTTAGCAGCTATCTGCCAACAGCTAACATTAACAGCTAGTAGATAAAGTTAGCAGCTATCTGCCAACAGCTAACATTAACAGCTAGCAGATAAAGTTAGCAGCTATCTGCCAACAGCTGACATTAACAGCTAGCAGATAAAGCTAGCAGCCTCTGCCAACAGCTAACATTAACAGCTAACAGCTGCTATCTGCCAACAGCTAACATTAACAGCTTGTACATAAAGTTAGCAGCTATCAGCCAACAGCTAACATTAACAGCTAACAGCTGCTATCTGCCAACAGCTAACATTAACAGCTAGTAGTTAAAGTTAGCAGCTATCTGCCAACAGCTAACATTAACAGCTTGTACATAAAGTTAGCAGCTATCTGCCAACAGCTAACATTAACAGCTAGTAATAAAGTTAGCAGCTATCTGCCAACAGCTAACATTAACAGCTTGTACATAAAGTTAGCAGCTATCTGCCAACAGCTAACATTAACAGCTAGTAGATAAAGTTAGCAGCTATCTGCCAACAGCTAACATTAACAGCTTGTACATAAAGTTAGCAGCTATCTGCCAACAGCTAACATTAACAGCTAGTAGATAAAGGTAGCAGCTATCTGCCAACAGCTAACATTAACAGCTAAAATGTAACGGTTAATGTGAACAACAGCTAACATCTAACAGCTACAACTAAAGGTTAAAAGGATAAATACAGATTTGTGAACCGGTGTGTAGGCTACATGGTCAGATATAAAATACAACACTTACATTTCCATTAAGTATATTTATGCACATTTTGAAGTATAAATTAGTAAAGCTGTGTGGAAACGTCAAGATTAAAGAAACCTGACTTGCTGGAAAGGTTTTGAAAGCAGTAACGCTGCCCTAACTGTAATGCCTTAGGATTAACAATCTAATAATGTTATATATAATATATCAGTCACAGGAGATATTTTAGTTGATAGCCTACTTATAAGTAGGTCTACATTGAGGTTTTACCAGATAATAAAACCTCTTTTAATAACCTCAGATAATCAGTTTTAATATAACATTAACCTGTCGCATGGCATGAGTCATCTTTAGTGTGTGTGTGAGTTCATGTTTATTCAGTGTGTGTGACAAGAGGAGAGGTCAAATTAATTTAGAGTGTCAATATTTGTCAGTGTATTATTTCTCAAACTGGTTTTGGTGTGTGTGTGTGTGTGTGTGTGTGTGTGTGTGTGTGTGTGTGTGTGTGTGTGTGTGTGTGTGTGTGTGTGTGTGTGTGTGTGTGTGTGTGTGTGTGTGTGTGTGTGTGTGTGTGTGTGTGTGTGTGTGTGTGTGTGTGTGTGTGTGTGTGTGTGTGTGTTACTGTACACTTTCACTGGCAGCCATATTTCTATAGCAACAAGTGACTCCCAGAAATCTGAGGCCCTCGTTGCACAACAATTAATGTCAATTATCTTAATTTCTTATTGTGTAAATGTCAAGTGTTAGTTTCATTAAAGTCAAATTATTTGTAAAAAATGTACTATTGTTATTTTATTCTAATTTTAAAAATATTAGTACACAGTATAGGTAATACATATATTAAGTAATAGTGTGTGTGGTAGTAGCAGTAGTTACTAAATAATAACAAGTTGTCAAACTGACTTCCATCAGAGATTCCCTCATTAACCCCATTGACCTCATTGACCAATCAGAGCCCTCCGTGTGAACCGGGTCAACATTCTATTTTTACATTCCGAGTCGCGTGATTGGACGATGTCGACGATTTGACACGGTCACTAGATCTTTTTCAAAAGGCAGAAACCTTACTTTTGTTTACGAGCGTTTGAAGACGGAGGGATGAGAGGAAACAACACACACACACACACACCACACACACACACACACACACACCACACACACACACATCGACCCAGATTGTGTTGTCTGGCAAGTAAACAAACTGCTATTGTTTGTAACCACGACGATCAGTGGCACTCTGACCTGTTGCCATGGAAGCAAATAGCACATTCTCTCCATAGCAGAAAGAATGACGCACCAAACTCCAAAATCTGTTAAAAAATGTAAGTTTTCTGTTGTTTTGAGCACATTCATCAATCATATAACAATTAGCACACATATTAATTGAAGAGGCAACATGTGCTTGATAATTCGGCTTAAAAAAGTCACCAAATAAAACCTCTATTCTGCTTTTGTGGTGTAAATGGTCTCGGAATGGACTCTTTAAAGTAGAGACACTACATACTGATATACACCTGAACATCAGCAGGAGAGGACTCTTTAAAGTAGAGACACTACATACTGATATACACCTGAACATCAGCAGGAGAGGACTCTTTAAAGTAGAGACACTACATACTGATGTACACCTGAACATCAGCAGGAGAGGACTCTTTAAAGTAGAGACACTACATACTGATATACACCTGAACATCAGCAGGAGAGGACTCTTTAAAGTAGAGACACTACATACTGATATACACCTGAACATCAGCAGGAGAGGACTCTTTAAAGTAGAGACACTACATACTGATATACACCTGAACATCAGCAGGAGAGGACTCTTTAAAGTAGAGACACTAAATACTGATATACACCTGAACATCAGCAGGAGAGGACTCTTTAAAGTAGAGACACTACACACTGATATACACCTGAACATCAGCAGGAGAGGACTCTTTAAAGTAGAGACACTACATACTGATGTACACCTGAACATCAGCAGGAGAGGACTCTTTAAAATAGAGACACTACATACTGATATACACCTGAACATCAGCAGGAGAGGACTCTTTAAAGTAGAGACACTACATACTGATATACACCTGAACATCAGCAGGAGAGGACTCTTTAAAGTAGAGACACTACATACTGATATACACCTGAACATCAGCAGGAGAGGACTCTTTAAAGTAGAGACACTACATACTGATATACACCTGAACATCAGCAGGAGAGGACTCTTTAAAGTAGTTCATTTTAAATGTGCGTATGTTGTCCTTGAGTAAAAAGTACTTCTTCCTATGTAAATATACAACAGTTAAACATGAGTCTCTTCACTTTGATTTAATTGACAGTGTAACACATCACGACTTCACACGCTTAACGACACCTTCGGGTGACGCCTCAGCTCCTGATGCATGCTGGGAAGATGTGATGAACTCATCACACACTGGTTGTTGTTTAGTTTTCCTCCCAGTCGGCCCAGTTATGATCCGTCTCCGCTCCACATTCCTGAATCCTGACGCAGGAAAAATCATCTGAACGGATAACTGGCAGTGACGGAGCGTGAAGAAGAGTTTCCTCCTCCTCCTCCTCATTATTATTATTATTATTCCCACAAACTGTCCGCCAACACACTGCCTACAGAGTGTACATGCCTGTCAGCGGCGTTATAAAGGAACAGCGTGGTAAATGAATAATTAGCACGAAGGATTGTTGTGGTTTGACAGCTGTCTGCTGCCAATCAACACAAAACATAACTGTTAAATCTTTATTTTAATGTCTTAAATCTGGCTTTTTCCGGCTGCAATTTAAAGCAACAATGCACTCAACACCAATAAAGCAAATAATCTTTGTCTGCTCTGATTGGTTTGCTGCTCTGTTGTGGTAAATAAATGGATCAGACTACTACTCTCACACACACACACATTGTTAGCATGATTACGCTGGAGGTTTGATGGAATAAATCATGCGATCAAATGGAGATTAAGTTATGTAACACACACACACACACACACACACACACACACACACACACACACACACACTCTTTAATTCATGAGCAGGAAGTGTACATTTTTGTAGACATGTTCCCAGAACTTCACGTGTGTGTGTGTGTGTGTGTATCTGTGTGTTGAATAATTTATCAGTGCAGGATTTTAGTGATTCAAGTATTTTCATGTACAGAGGAGGATACACTTTGGTAAAACTAAAAATAAAAGTACATAAAATATTTTAAAAACATAACGGTAAACGATTTAAAAGTTGTGAACTAAGTGCTTTGCTCAGAAAAAGATTATCGCAGATTTCGGAAAATTGTTGATGTTTTACACAGATTTTCGGTGCGTATTGTCAGAGCTATGCTAGCTGTTTCCAAAGTTCACTTGACGAAGTTTTTTCTCACTGTACAAAGTTTTCCCCACTATACCAACATTTTCTCACTTCACTTGTTTTTTCTCACTTTACGAAGTTTTCCCAATTTACGAAGTTTTTCTCTCTTTACGTTTTTTCTCACTTAACGAGGTTTTCTCATTTTAATTTCTCCACAGCCCTTCGACCTTATGCTGACCCTCGAGTGATGTCCCGCCTCCATCATCGTCACCACAACCGTCGCCATGGTCACCCGTCACCACGGTGACCGGACGACCGACAACCCCTCTCTGCTCTCGTCCAATCGGCGGCGAGGATGCACGTGATGGGCAGCGTGTCCCCGGCCAATGAGAGGGAGGGATTCGTCCTGGAGGAGGGACTTTCTGATGGCGATGGAAAACGGATGACAGCTCCTCCCCCTCCTCATATAGCTCCTCCCCCTCCTCCTCCTCCTCCTCCTCCTCCTCCTCCTCCTCCTCCTCCCCCTCCGCCCCTGCTTCCTGGGCTGGGAGACCCTGCAGGAGGCCTGAAGAAGAAGAAGAGGGTCAGGAGTTTCTTCTGGAAAACCATACCAGAAGATCAGGTAAACATTTGCAATGGAGTTTGATGCAGCGTCGATAAACATGTGGAAAGAATGCAAGTTAAAAGTTTTTAAAAAAAGCGACTTTTCTCTGCCTTGCTTACAGGCAGAATTAAGTGATTTAATAGCCATGATTCAGCACTTATTTTAAATGTATTGGGTGTGCTGACAAGTTCGGCTCACGTCTGATTCAATAAATGTGTGTGTGTGTGTGTGTGTGTGTGTGTGTGTGTGTGTGTGTGTGTGTGTGTGTGTGTGTGTGTGTGTGTGTGTGTGTGTGTGTGTGTGTGTGTGTGTGTGTGTGTGTGTGTGTGTGTGTGTGTGTGTGTGTGTGTGTGTTGCAGGTGAAGGGGCGGAGCAACCTGTGGACTCAGCGCCGGGTGCAGCAGCAGTACCAGATCGACGTGCAGACCATCGAGGATCTGTTTGGTCAGAACGACCGCCAATCAAACGGGAAAGACCCGCCCACCAGGGGGGGGAGGACCAGGGGCTCCTTCAGGGAGGCCAGAGAGGTGTGTGTGTGTGTGTGTGTGTGTGTGTGTGTGTGTGTGTGTGTGTGTGTGTGTGTGTGTGTGTGTGTGTGTGTGTGTGTGTGTGTGTGTGTGTGTGTGTGTGTGTGTGTGTGTGTGTGTGTGTGTGTGTGTGTGTGTGTGGCCTCAGACTGATTCCCCTCTCTCTCTCAGGTCTCCATTCTGGACTCTAAGAGAGGGATGAACATCGGGATTTTCCTCAAACAGTTCAAGAGGTAAATCTCAATTTGTGTCACGAACCAGCCTCTCCCTCCTCTCTCCCTCCTCTCCCTCCTCTCCCTCCTCTCCCCCCTCTCCCTCCTCTCCCTCCTCTCCCTCCTCTCCCCCCTCTCCCTCCTCTCCCCCTCTCCCTCCTCTCCCTCCTCTCCCCCCTCTCCCCCCTCTCCCTCCTCTCCCTCCTCTCCTCCTCTTCCACCTCTCCCTCCTCTCCCCCCTCTCCCTCCTCTCCCCCCTCTCCCCCTCTCCTCCTCTTCCCCTCTCCCTCCTCTCCCTCCTCTCCCTCCTCTCCCCCCTCTCCCTCCTCTCCCTCCTCTCCCTCCTCTCCTCCTCTCCCCCCTCTCTCTCCTCTCTCCCTCCTCTCCCCCTCTCCCTCCTCTCCCTCCTCTCCCTCCTCTCCCTCCTCTCCTCTCTCCCCCCTCTCCCTCCTCTCTCCCTCCTCTCCCCCCTCTCCCCCTCTCCCTCCTCTCCCTCCTCTCCCTCCTCTCCTATGGGCTCCGAACAGTCTCATAATACACCCATGCACACAGAAGGAGTCACACTTGTGTTTTTCAAAGCACACACAAATGTGTTCCGTCTCATATTTCATGTAAATAAAATCCAAATACAGAAAAAAGTTTTACATATCTATTTTTGATCCTCACGTATTACTTTTCCGTTTGAAACCGCTGCACCTGCAAACAGATGTTGTTGGGTAACCTATGGTAGGGCTAACCCATACAGTGGTGGGGCTCAAGTCAGTATTTGTAATGCCCCCCTTGACAGTGAAACGCCACGCGTGAGGCTTAGATTATTTCCCTGTCTCCTTTTATCAGCTAAATGACATCGAGAGCAACAGGTGTGAGTTAAACAATACAATAGCCTATTCTGCTAATTCCACGTTGTTACAACAAGCTACGCAGCGGCAGCAACAAGAAAAGTTGGCATATAGAATTGACATGGAGAGGGAGGGAGAGGGAGAGGGAGAGAGACACAGGTAAACAGAGAGAAGAGAGAGAGAGAGAGAGAGAAAGAGAGAGAGAGAGGTAAACAGAGAGAGAGAAAGAGAGAGAAAGAGAGAGAGGTAAACAGAGAGAGAGAGAGAGAGAGAGAGAAAGAGAGAGAGAGAGAGAGAGGTAAACAGAGAGAGACAGACACAGCACACAACAGGTGGCCTGTCTCTCTATTGTCATACAAAACACTTTTTCAAATGACCCATTATTAAAAAATATATTCAGAACTCACCATTGACGTTCTCAAAGCAGCACGATCCGCCGGTTGTTGTGGTTGGAAGCGAAAATGTCAATGACACGCTGGACATCCAGTGCCTTACTCCTCTGCTTATTGATAGCCAGCAGGCCCAGCTTGCTGTTCCGTGCATCACCACGTCTGTTCCTTAGATCGTTCTTGATGCGACGGAGACAGGAGAGGTCACAGGCAGCAGAGGTCACAGGCAGCAGAGGTCACAGGCAGCAGAGGTCACAGGCAGCAGAGGTCACAGGCAGCAGAGGTCACAGGCAGCAGAGGTCACAGGCAGCAGAGGTCACAGGCAGCAGAGGTCACAGGCAGAGTCAGGGAAATGCATATGAGTCTGTGTAAATCCGTAAAGGCATCCTTGTAGGGTCGCATTAAAGCCAGAAATTGCGCTGTGTCCTTCAGTTCATGTCCCTGTTGTTTCTTTCTTTCCAGTAGGCGCTTAACCTGGTGTAGCTCTGGGGTCAGGTTCTCTTCCGTCACTCCATAGAACTTGGCCATGGGTTGCAGACATTTATTGTCTAAGAAGGATGCATGTTTGGGGCTGAGTGCCGAGACTCCGGATAGGACACCACCGGCCTCGGTTGAGAAACGTCTTCTCATTTCAACCACAAGTCTGTGGATTACCGGGTAGAAACACTCTGTGCGCAGCGCATCCAGGGATGTAACTGGTGTGCGTTCGATTTGGGCTTCCACAACAAACTCCTGTAGATGTCGAGGAGGCTGTGCCTGTCTCCTTTCGGGTGTCTCATTGTGCTTTACATTGGCTTTGGTGCACAGGTCGCTTGCTCTGTCCCGAATTTCCCTCCATGACTCCTCTGCACGTCTGTCTGTCTGTCGGTGTCGCTCTGACCGAATCAGCCAAGTCCATAGCGGAGGACAGCTCAAGGCTGGGAGATTGGAGCTGGTCAGACATGAATTTTGTGACACGGAAAAGATCCTCGAAAAGCGTAAGAAGCAAAGACAAACTGCTCCTCAATTAGTCCACTCACCATTGGGCTGAGATGATCGGTGTAAATGTTGCCTTTACGGCAGGCAGTGATTTGCGGATAGCCACCAGCGCTGTATATTGACATGACCAGCGTGTTTCCGGGAAACCTCCCGGTCCTCCCGATGGCCAGTCCGGGCCTGCTTAACCTTACCTCAATCCGTCCTCTCTGCAGCGCCACGCCATTATAAAACTGACTCATCCTTTAATAAGTACCATTATAACTATAGAAAATATAACTATAGAAATAATCAGGGCAAAAGGGTGACGTGTGTGTGTGTGTGTGTGTGTGTGTGTGTGTGTGTGTGTGTGTGTGTGTGTGTGTGTGTGTGTGTGTGTGTGTGTGTGTGTGTGTGTGTGTGTGTGTGTGTGTGTGTGTGTGTGTGTGTGTGTGTGTGTGTGTGTGTGTGTGTGTGTGTGTGTGTGTGTGTGTGTGTGTGATGGTGAGTGTGATGACGTGTGTGATGGTGAGTGTGATGGTGTGTGTGTGTGTGTGTGATGGCATGTGTGTGTGTGATGGCGAGTGTGTGAGTGTGATGACGTGTGTGTCTGATGGTGAGTGTGTGAGTGTGATGGTGAGTGTGATGGCGTGTGTGTGTGTGTGTGATGGTGAGTGTGATAGTGAGTGTGTGATGGTGTGTGTGTGTGATGGCGTGTGTGTGTGTGATGGCGTGTGTGTGTGTGTGTGATGGCGTGATGCGTCCTCGCCCTCATCGCTAGGTGTTGTGGGTAAATAGATGTTTAGTAATGGTTAACTTGTGACGTTCTGAAGTCACTTTATTAAACAGAAACTGCCCCTGACCCGCTGGGTAAAGTAAAGTTATATAACGAAATTTAATTTCAGCATTAATATATATTAACTAATTCACTACTTTGTATATTATAATATACACTTTTTAAAAAAATATTTTGTAAAATGTGCACATTTGAACAATAATGTCTCCAAACCACTGCAGAAATTATTTTCCATGTTTAAATTGTTTGGTTGAGTAACATGGAGGCGTCACAATGTGTCCTCTGAGTTTGTGTCGTATCAACATGACCTCACTGCTTTACCAACACACACACATACAGGCATGAGGGACGAGAGACAGACACTACGTAATATAACCCTGGACCCTGGAGTACATCATCATACATCCCAAAACAGATTTCTATATATTTCACAATATAAAAGGAAACTTTTTTTTCCAAATTTTTTAAAACAATGTATGGAAAAAATGTGCTTTTCCAAATATAAACAAATACTTAAAGGTCCCATGACATGGCCATTTCTACTGATCATAATTCCATTGTTGAGGTGTACTAGAATAGATTTATATTGTGCAATTTTCCAAACTCACATTGGTTTCTCATACAGCATCTCTGTATAGTATGTGTATTCACTCTGTCCTAAACGGCTTGTTGGAGCTCCTGCCCCCCCCTCCCTGTGAGCCCAGTGGCCGTCTGCGAGACGGCGAGACCCAGCCCGAAACCAGCCCGAGCACACACAGACTCACAGCCTCGCCGCGTCCCGCCGTCCAGGCTGACCAATCTGCGGACTTAACGTAACGGCTCCGCGGATTGGACCGATTGGTGCATTTGGGTATGGGCACGTCACCATACCCAGGAAGAAAACAATGGAAAAAGAGAAATGTCCAACGAGGCGTTCTGGGGCAGCATAGACAGGTCTTTTCTGTGTTAGAGTTTTACTCCCTACAGGGTGTACTTTGAGGGTTTGTGACTCTGCAGACCGTTTACATGCAGAAAAACCTTCATAACACAAGGGGACGGGTAATAACCGGAAAAGCATGACATGGGACCTTTAAGGGAAAAAAATATATTAAAATATTTAAGGGGAACAACTAAAATGTTCCCCAATAATCAAAAAATATTTAAGGCGAAATTATTTTTTGCAAATATTTGTAAATATTTTAGAAAGAAAAACATATCAAAATATATATTAATATATTTCTGGAATTTCTTATTTTTTTTCTTATTATAAATAAATATTTATTACAAATAAATATTTTTAAAATAATTGGAAATAAAATATGTTATTTTTGTAATATTTAAGTAAAAGACTGACTTAAGAAAAAACTATTTCCATTTTTTTTATAAAAGTGTGATTTTTATCGTATTCTCTTATATAAATAATAAGACGTATCTAAACAAATATTTTCAGTTGACCGTGATATAAAACAGACAAAATCACACATTTAAGACATTTTTTACTAATTGAATTCACCAAAATATCAGTTTATTCACCGTGTCATAGACTTGTTGTAACCATCTCATTATTATTCGTGTGAAGGACCAATCAGGCGATAGTGGAGGACATTCACCATGGCAACAGTGAGCGTTTGGGGGCGGGGCCTCTGAGGGAGCTGATGAAGCTTCTGCCGGAGAAAGAGGAAGTGGAGAAGCTCCGGGGTTACCATGGAGACGTATCCAAGCTCTCATTGGCCGATTCCTTCGTGCACCTACTGATACAGCTGCCCAGGTGAGGGGGCGGGGTTTATACAAAAAAATATATTAAAACATTTTTTTATAAATTTACTTATATATAGGGGGAAACTTTCACACAATTTAAATGTGATTTTTAACATCATTTCTATTGAATTAAAACATTTTTATTTAAACAAATTATTATTTTTTAATTATTTTTTTAATTATTTATTATTTTAGAATTTTTTTTAAAATTTTTCAATAAAGAAAATTATAGCTTTTCACATTATTTATTTTTATTATTTAGCTATGTCTGTGAGGAGATGTTAACATATGTTTTTGTTTACCTATTAGAGCTCAAACAAGGTGCTATGTTACAACATAGTAGTGTACTTCTGTCATATTGACCTCTGAAATGTCCCAATCGACCAATCAGAATGGAGTATTCAACTAAGCCATGTAATAATAATAATATATAAAGGAGTTTTTTTTCTTCTGTCAAACAAAGAGCCGTTCCTTTTCTCAAAGCCACTATAGATCCAGATAAAGAATAGAGACTCTTCCGGAACAAATGGAGCTCGTGCTGGCAGCAGATGGCTGAGACACTGAAGCACGGATTTTAATTTGCAGGATCATTAGAGACAAATGGAAGAGCGATTTAAAGACAACAGGAATAATCAGCAGAAAAAGTGCTTTTATTTACCCTCTCGTCTTCCTCTTCCGAACATTACACATACATAAAACGCTCAGACTACAGAGTACAATCAAATGAATAGCATGTCAATCAGGATACAGATATACGGGGATAACAAAGTGCAGAAATCTGGAAGAATATGACGTTGTGGGTTACTACACATTTTTATACCCATTATTAATACATTCCTCTGTGTAGTTACTCGCTGCGTATCGAGTCTCTTCTGCTGAAAGAAGAGTTTCCTGCCGCCTGTGAAGCCATGACGAGAGACTTGAAGACGCTGCGCTCTGCAACCAGAGGTACAAACTCAAGATACATCCAGAACATATCTAGCTTCTCATTAAGGTGGGAAGTAGTGGAGTACAAATACTCTGTTACTGTACTTATTTACATGTTTCTGGTATCAGTACTTTACTCCACTACTTATTTTTCTGACGACTTTTGACTTTGACTTCTTACATGTTGAACCCAAATACCTGTACTTTCTACTTCTTACATGGTGAACCCAAATACCTGTACTTTCTACTTCTTACATTTTTAACCCAAATATCTGTACTTTCTACTTCTTACATTTTCCAAACAGGCTGGTTCCTTTAGTTTGAATGTGTGTTTGGTGGCGTGATCATTATTATTTAGAGTCATTGCGTGCCTATTGATTTGAACACGATCCGTGTATCCATCATTTCCTGGTCTTCTCTAAAGAAGAGGGACCAATGGAAACGTTGTCATGTTGCCGTTGTTCAGCATGGAAACATTCATTAGCTAACAATGACATTATTGTTCTATTAATATAAAGGGAGGTCAGGTACTCTTTAAAACAGCTGCTAGTTATGGGTACTTTTTACTGAAGTACATTTCAAAGCCTCTTTACTTTGACTTGAGGAAAGAAGTTTAGTCAGTACTTCTACTTTCACCAGAGTATTTTTAAACACGAGTATCTGTACTTCTACTTGAGTAAAGGATGTGTACTCTTTCCATGTCTGTATATATCTGACACTTCATAGAGAAATATTGATATTCTGTTAGATTGCAACGCCTCCATCTTGTATACATCTGCAACATGATATATATTTATCTTCTCAGTAACATAAATGAACAGTGAAGGTTTTCTGGGTATTAAAGCGTGATATATATCTCAAAAATCTGACATTTCATCGAGACATTATTGATACTCTGTCAGATTGAAACACCACTGGACTCCTTTTGAGGCGTAAAAGCTAAATAAACTCCAAGGGTTACGTCTTAAAATTCCCCCAAAACGGTCAATTAAGGATACAAAAAGTTTTATAATTAAAATATGATATAAAAGGGTCCGAAAAATACAGAATAACACAATGTTGTTTTTTAAAATTCCTAATTCAGAGACATTTTTTGGTAATTTTATCTCCATATTTTCAAATGATGAAGGCAAAAGGATAATAAAACCCTACTGCTAAGTGCTGAATTAAACAACCTCACACACACACACACACACACACACACACACACACACACACTAACACCTTGAGTATTTTTTAGCAGTGTGTGTGTGAACCTGCTAACACTGACACTCACACACTCTCAGGTATTCAGGAGTGTGTGTGAAGATGTTTTCTACTTTTCTCTTTTTCTGCACTGAATGTAAACATGTTTTACCTGTGTGTGTGTGTGTGTGTGTGTGTGTGTGTGTGTGTGTGTGTGTGTGTGTGTGTGTGTGTGTGTGTTGTGTGTGTGTGTGTGTGTTGTGTGTGTGTGTGTGTGTGTGGTGTGTGTGTGTGTGTGTGTGTGTGTGTGTGTGTGTGGTGTGTGTGTTGTGTCTGTCTGTCTGTCTGTCTGTCTGTCTGTCTGTCTGTCGTCTGTCTGTCTGTCTGTCTGTCTGTCTGTCTGTCTGTCTGTCTGTCTGTCTGTCGGTCTGTCTGTTCTGTCTGTGTCTGTCTGTCTGTCTGTCTGTCTGTCTGTCTGTCTGTCTGTCTGTCTGTCTGTCTGGTCGTTGTCTGTCTGTCTGTCTCTGTCTGTCTGTCTGTCTGTCTGCTGTCTGTCTGTCTGTCTGTCGTCTGTCTGTCTGTCTGTCTGTCTGTGTCTGTCTGTCTGTTCTGTCTGTCTGTCTGTCTGTCTGTCTGTCTGTCGTCTGTCTGTCTGTCGTCTGTCTGTCTGTCTGTGTCTGTCTGTCTGTCTGTCTGTCTGTCTGTCTGTCTGTCTGTCTGTCTGTCTGTCTGTCTGTCTGTCTGTCTGTCTGTGTCTGTCTGTCTGTCTGTCTGTCTGCTGTCTGTTCTGTCTGTGTGTGTGTGTGTGTGTGTGTGTGTGTGTGTGTGTAGAGTTGATGTGCTGTGAGGAGCTTCATGCTGTTCTGCACCTGGTGCTTCAGGCCGGGAACATCCTGAACGCTGTGAGTGAAAACTTGCTTTCATTAATAATCACACAGAGAGAGGCATGTGGTGTTTGTTGTTGTTTTTTGTTTGTTCCTTCTGTCTGGTTTTCTGGTTGTTTTGTGACGGGTCATCTTTGGGTTTTTAGGTGGATCTTTTGAGTTGTTTCCTAATCATTTTGTGTGTCTTTGTGGATCTGTATACTTGTTTGTTGTAATTCTTCATCTATTTGTGGTTGATTTGCATCGTTTGTTGTTGTTGTCATAATTAATTCTGTCTTTTTTAACGTTGTTATGTCTCTTTTTGGTCCTTTGATTGAGGGCTGTGCCTCTCAGAATAGGTGTATCTCTGTTAAATAAATGCATATTAAACGTTGTGTTTCAGGGAGGCTATGCAGGGAACGCTGTGGGCTTCAAGCTGTCGTCTCTCCTCTCTCTGGCCGACACCAAGGCCAACAAACCGGGCATGAACCTGCTGCACTTCGTGGCTCTGGTGCGTGAGTGTGTGTGTGTGTGTGTGTGTGTGTGTGTGTGTGTGTGTGTGTGTGTGTGTGTGTGTGTGTGTGTGTGTGTGTGTGTGTTATTAAATATGTCCTTCTCCCTCAGGAAGCTCAGAAGAAAGACACGAAGCTGTTGGAGTTTCCTCAGAAGTTGCATCACGTCCAGCCTGCAGCCAGGTTATTACTCACAGCTTCATTCTCCTTAAAGACTACATTACCCATCAGCCCCGGCAGCTTCTTTCTCCATCTCTCAATATTACTTTTAATATTTTTTTATACTATAATATTATTATTTAATACGAGTAATGCCCTATTTTCATACTAGTATATTTGTTATTCTATACCAAGTGTTCATTTATATACTAAATATTTGTTTTTTTTAAGTATTTATGTTATTTTAATACCCAATAACTTAGATGTTTTTACTAATAACTTTTTATTTTTATATAAAATACGAAGTTATTTTTAAAATGATTATTTATTTATTTTTTCTAATTTATTTTAGATTTTTATACAAAACATTTCTTATTTTATTCTAGTTATTTGTTCTTTTAACTGCAATATTTGCTCTTTTTTCATACTAATTATTTGTCATATTTTGTCTGAATTCTTTGTTATTATTTGTGTTTTTGTTATTATTTACTAACTGATATTCCCTGCAGGATCTCGTTGGAGACGCTGGACGCCGAGCTGCAGTTTCAGACGTCTCGAACTCGATCAGTGGAGGAAAACATCGAGAGAGACACACACCTTCTGAAGCAGCTAGACAGCTTCCTGCAGGTAACACACAGACACACACACACACACACGCACACACACGCACACATGCACACACACACATGCACACACACACACACACACACACGCACACACACACACACACGCACACACACACATGCACACACACACACACACACGCACGCACACACACGCACGCACACACACACACACGCACACACGCACACACACGCACACACACACGCACACACACACACACACATCTACTTAGTCAGTTACTTTAGTCAGTTAATACAACTTCAACCATATACAGTATGATCGATACATAAATAAGTGTGTGTGTGTGTGTGTGTGTGTGTGTGTGTGTGTGTGTGTGTGTGTGTGTGTGTGTGTGTGTGTGTGTGTGTGTGTGTGTGTGTGTGTTGTGTGTGTGTGTGTGTGTGTGTGTGTGTGTGTGTGTGTGTGTGTGTGTGTGTGTGTGTGTGTGTGTGTGTGTGTGTGTGTGTGTGTGTGTGTGTGTGTGTGTGTGTGTGTGTGTGTGTGTGTGTGTGTGTGTGTGTGTAGTCCTCCTCCTCCTCTCTCTCCTCTCTTCAGATCACTCGTCAGCAGCTGAAACAGGAAGGCTCTGATTTGCTGGATTTCTTCTGTGAGGACAGAGAAGCGTTCCGATTGGACGACTGCTTCAACATCTTCAACTCCTTCTGCTGCCGCTTCACTCAGGCTGCCAAGGTATGTACACATTTCTTAGGTAATAAACCTTATCCTGAATATAAACACTTCTCTGCCCTCTGCTGCCACCTGGAGGCCAAACAGAGAGATGGTGGTTCATAAAGTGAACTAAAACTCCATCTTTGTTAATGAATCTCCCTCTTTGTCTTTAAAGGAGAACGCAGAGCGGGAATCGAAGGAGGCGTTGCGGCGTCGGCGTCTTCAGGATCTGGAGGAGCAGAAGAGACACTCCTGGGCCGGGGGGGAGGAGGTGGGAGAGCGCTTTTTATCAACTAAATATACTATAAATCATTGGAAATTGTCCTAATTTCTTATTTTAAGACCTTTTTGGTAGTTTTTGTTATGTTTACCAATTCAAATGTTCATATTTCAGAGACTTGAAACACAATTTTCTTATCTTTCTATCCAACAACTGATCATTACAGCTCCACTTCTTTGTACTTTTTCGTGCATATGAAACAAAAAAACCTACATTAAAGACTAAATCACTGATACACACTGCTGATACACACTGCTGATACACACTGCTGATACACACTGCTGATACACTGCTGATACACTGCTGATACACACTGCTGATACAACCTGCTGATACACCCTGCTGATACACCTGCTGATACACACTGCTGATACACACTGCTGATACACACTGCTGATACACACTGCTGATACACACTGCTGATACACACTGATACACACTGCTGATACACACTGCTGATACAACCTGCTGATACACACTGCTGATACACACTGCTGATACACACTGCTGATACACACCGCTGATACACACTGCTGATACACACTGCTGATACACACTGCTGATACACACTGCTGATACACTGCTGATACACACTGCTGATACACCTGATACACACTGCTGATACACACTGCTGATACACACTGCTGATACACACTGCTGATACACACTGCTGATACACACTGATACACACTGCTGATACACACTGCTGATACACACTGATACACACTGCTGATACACACTGCTTCACTAATGCTTGTGTTTCTGTTTCAGGTCGGTGGAGCGTTCGGGTTGCGCTGCAGCAGCGAGACGGACATGTCCTCCGCCGTGTACGCCACGAAGACGCCGGGCTACTATTGGACCTCCTGACCCTGAGGTCCCGCCCCCGCTCGCCCCTCAACAACTCCCACAATGCTTTGGGGCGTTCTGGAAGCTTACGACGCTCCAGAAACTCTCCGTCCAGTTCGCCTTTTCTCACTGCAGACCGTGAGCTTAGCACGTTACTCGGGATGAACAATGACCGCAAAGAGGCAGCTTTTCCATCAGTTTTCCCCGAAATTAGAAGTCCAGGACCCTCCTTTAAGACATCCAACTTCCCCCAAAACCAGCAGCCTCAAGCGGGGAAACCGCAAACCACCTCCTCGCCTCCGAAAAGTGCACAAAACGCCAACCATACAACCGCCAATTACCTCAGCTTTGATGCTACCCAGACTCGAGTAAACAAAGTCGAATCTACCTCCGATCCGAACCAGCAATCCGACCACAACAACAACAACGGCAAACATCGACAAGTCCTTGGGGCGCATTCGGACTTTCGTGGTGGTTTTGAAGGTGAACTTGCAAAGAACGAACTGGATTTTCCTGATCGCAGTGACGAGAAGTTTGAACGCTCTTTGGCAAACATGTCTGTTGTTTTAGAGAAATGCAAATTGGTGCCTGAACTGAGAGTGTTCGACACGGGGACCCAAAACAACATGAGTGGCGTCCAGGATGATGTGATCCCAGACCAGAAGAACTCCCAGAAACTGGAAAATTCTTCGTTACAAAGAGAGGAAGAGGAGGGTCGAGAGGATACGGTGGTGGTTTGGTGCGTGACGGGTGTTTGTGAGGCGGCCGATGAACCAACCAACGCTGAAAACGCACAAACGGATCAATCTAGAAGTGACAAACAACCTTCTTCTTACCCAGCCAATCGAACGCCTTCTGAAGCTCAGTCGGCCAATGAGAAGCCAGTGCCTGAACCCATCAGCAGCCAACCGGTGCCTGCCTCACATCCGGCCTCTTCCCCTAGGTGGCGCCCAACAGATAGCGCCACCAATAAAGTGCCTGCTATCGAAGAAGTAGCCAACGAGAAGAGAGAAGTGGAGTCAAAGGCAAAGTCAGGAAAGGCAGAATCGGGGAATTATTCATCCAATAAGAACCTCCCTACCTCTAAAACTCGACCAATTGGGATCAAACAAACCACAAACTCCAACAAATCTAATCCGGTTCGAACCCTCACGAACTCCGAGAACTTCAGCATGAGACGAGTTGTGCCGATCTCAAGGACCAAACGTCAAGAGAAACCGTCCAGTTTGACCAATCTCAAAAGCTCTTCTCTCTGGAAACCGTTGACCGCGCCTTCTTCCCGTCGGACGAGCGTTGATCAAAAAGACCAGAAAGACCAGAAGGTTTCTCGAAATCTTCAGAACCAGGACTTGCAAAGGAAACCGTCCAATTTGACCAACATAAAAAGCTCTTCTTTCTGGAAACCATTGACCGCGCCTTCATCCCTCGAACGAGCGTTGACCACAAAGACCACAAAGACCACAAAGACCACAAAGACCACAAAGTGTTCCAGAGACCCCCAGAACCAGAACTTGCAAAGAAAGCAACTGTCCATCCGAAAAGCATTGGCTAAACCCAAAGCTCCTCCAGAAGAAAAGATGTGTCGCTCAACTCTTCGAGCTCTTTCTCAAGCAAGTGGTAGCATCAGTGCTCCGGTTACTCCTTTGCACAAACCCGCTACTTCTTCTTCTACTTCTTCGTCGCCGTTTCCAGGATTTGCTCGAAACACCGCCTCCTCTTCCTTCAGACAAACACCGTCTCCATCGCCTTTCTCTAGAACTGGATCTTTAAGAGTTTCCGCCACTTCTGGATCCTCAGATTCCCTCAAACCGTCCTCCTCTTCGTCCCCTGTAAAGAGGTTTCAGAGCATCAGAGCGCCAATTCGCGACTCAGTATCGCCCCCTAAAGGCCATCGGAGGAACGACAGCGGCACTTTCTCCGAGAAGTCGACGTACTCAAGAGACTCGGGAAAATCTAGCAAACCGACCTGGAGATAACATATGCTAATAATAGGAGTCAGAAGTGGCTACGTTCACATGCACAATAATATTTCAAAATTCAAAAAACGACAATACTCAGAATTAGATACGATGAAGGTGAATAGGGTAAAAAAAAATAACTTTTAGATATCAGCATGAAACTTCCCTGGTTGTTTACTTACATTAAGGATATCATTTTTTGTATTACAAGTTTTTTTTTATTTGATATTTGAATATGCAAATGAGGCATTCACTCGTAACATATGGGCTTATTTCATACATACCCAGAACAGAAATGTGAGCATCGGATAAATTGGGGTTCAAAATTCTTGTTTCATTTTGTCGACATGTTAGAGTCACTGGATTTAACCGAGGGAGTCTCTTTGTATCACTAAACAATTTGAAAACCCTGCAGTAAACGTGCATTTTCTGCATGTTTTTAGTGATAAAGTGTGTGTGAATGGTGTGTAAACGATGGCCTCTTTAAAAAGAAATCAGAAAACAGAGGATTTTTGCAGAGAGGAGAACATCTCTTTTGCAGAAAGGAAATTGGAGGTAAAGAAATGTGAGCAAAGTCGAACGTTTGAGAGAGAAAATCGGTCTTAAAAATCGGACAAAACTTAAAATATTTAGACACGTTTTTTTTCACATTTGTATTAATTTCATAGAAAAAGTTGAAATATTTGGTCCTAATAATTCAGCGGGAAGATTCAAAGGCAAGTCGAACATTTCAGATAAAGATATTCAATATGATTCAAGAAAAAAAGTCAAAAGTCTGGAGTATTTTGTGCATGTAAACAAAGCCACTTCTTCAGTCCTTGGTTACATTTCAATATGAAGCACAAACACCAATGATGCTGCATAAATGATCCTTTATATACCACAATTATTACAAAACAACCAGCCACATAACCACTCATTTCTCCAGGGGAATATTAAGGAATGGAAATAAATGTATAATGAGATTTAAAAAGTTTCTGGTGACTGAATCCCAGCTGTGTTTCGTCCTGATTAAAAACCCTTACTTTAACGTCTCACACTTTGATTATGCACTTTTAACTTCACTAACCCAGCTCAGAAATCTCTGTAAATGTGGCCTGATTTAAATAGTAAGCGTATTTTAAATTAAATAAAAATGTTAAATCACTGACAATCATGAAGGAGATATTTAATGTTCCTCCGACAGTGTCTGGGATAAGTGCCAAGTTTGTTTATATGATGATATTTGTATGTTTATGTTCCTATTTATGTACATATGAAGCTGAAATGTATATAAATATATCATCTATCTACTAATTAATAAAGTGTTATTCCTTAAACATGCTCTTTGTTTCTGTTCACCAGAGATCGTTTAAAAATTCTGATTTTTTATTTGTTTACATATATTTTGTTTTTGTTTACATTTAATTCGATGTTTAACACTGTATAATAAAGCCTTTTTTCTTAATGTAAAGATATCACAACGTTAAAAAAATCATATAAGTATATATAGAAAAGTAGTAAAACATAATAGAAGTAGTAATAATAGTAGAAGACGCCTAGCAACCAGCAGGGGGCGACATTGCACAAATTATCTCCTTGCTGTGAATGACACACACATACACAGACACGTACACACATACACACACACACATACACACACACACACATACACACACACATACACACATACAGACACACATAAACACACACACAGATAGACACATACACACACATACACACACACACATACACACATTGACACATACACACATACACACACACATAAACACACACACACATAGACACATACACACACATACACACACACACACATAGACACATACACACATAAACACACACACATACACACATAGACACACATACACACATACACACACACACATAGACACACACACATAGACATACACACACACATACACACACACATACACAGACATGCACACACATAGACATACACACACACATAGACACACACACATAGACATACACACACACACACACACATCCACAGACATAAACACACACACACACACACATAGACACATACACACACATACACACACACACACACATAGACACACAAACACATACACACACACACACATACACACATACACATACACACACATACACACATACACACATACACAGACACGCACACACACAGACATACACACACACATAGACATACACACACACACACATATACAAACATACACTCACACACAGACACGCACACACATAGACATACACACACACACACATTGGTATTTTATTATTTTTCTATAAGTCATTTACATGTAGGACTACTAACTGCGATTATTATTTGGATTGAGTTCTTGAAACTAATAATAAAACATACATTTTTAATATCCTATCGTGCCAGTATTCAAATTACTGCAATACAAATACATTCAGGATAATTTATGTGTATTATTTTGGGCATTAGTTAATAAAAATGACATGATATTAATAATTTCATTCATCATCCTGCGAGTATTTACATTTCCGAAATACAAATGAACTCAAAATAATTTACGTGTGTTATTGTTCATAACAACATTTGTAGAATGAAATAAAAGCACGGACTACAAAAAGAAAACGTATAAAAATCACCAAGGTGGGGGGGCGGGGGTATGACGTCATCCGCGCGCGCCAAACAAAGCTCCATGTGAAACAGCGAAGAGGCGATTAGTTGAGTTTGAGTTTGTGATGAAAGAAGTTCAAAAACACAAACATTAGAGAAGTGAAATTCATCATAAAGTCACTCAGTTGGATGTGAAACTGAAATATAGAAGCTAGCGGGAAGACATGCATTAAAAAGACACGAGTATTCAGGAGTTTTAAAGGTTAAAGTCCGAGGAAGCTGGAGATAAACAGTGTTTTGAAAAGGTGAGTTTGGTCTGTTGGACAACTTGGATGTCTTAATTAAGAACATTTCCCTCTTTGGGGTATTTCTGAAAGGGTTAGGGGTTAGCTGCTGAATAACGGGACACTTTGAACAGATAGATTGTAAATAACACGGAGATACTGCAGAAATACTAACATTAGAGTACTATACACAGAGGGAAATGAAGTATTTAGATCATTTACTTGAATACAAGTACTGTGAAAATATTCCACTGCCAGTACAAATCCTGTTTAAAGTAATTTACTAAAGTATTAGCGTTTTGCTTTTTACTACATGAACTTTCTGTCCGTTTTAGTTACTTTGAGTCAATTTTAACAGGTGGGAGAAGTACTTCTATCTTGTACTTGAGTAAAAGTAGAAGTACTCAGATCTTGTACTTGAGTAAAAGTAGAAGTACTCAGATCTTGTACTTGAGTAAAAGGAGAAGTACTCAGATATTGTACTTGAGTAAAAGTAGAAATACTCAGATCTAGTACTTGAGTAAAAGGAGAAGTACTCAGATCTTGTACTTGAGTAAAAGTAGAAGTACTCAGGTCTTGTACTTGAGTAAAAGTAGAAGTACTCAGATCTTGTACTTGAGTAAAAGTAGAAGTACTCAGGTCTTGTATTTGAGTAAAAGTAGAAGTACCAGAGTGTAGGAATACTCTGTTTCAGTAAAAGTCCTGCATTCAAAATGTTCCTCAAGTAAAAGTAGAAAAGTATTCTCATCAAAATATAGTTAAAGTAGCGACAGTAAAAGTATTCATGTTTTGATATTCATCCCTTATTTGTTTTAGGGATGCTTCTCTGATCTGCTGTGACGAACAAATGGACAACGAGCATCAAGAAAGGAGAGAAGAGGAAGAGGAGGAGATGATGAAGGCAGGCGCCAAAAACAAAGTAATAAATGGACACACTCCCATCTTCGCCTCCTCCTCCCTCACCTCCTTCCCTTTCCTCTCCTCCTCCTCTCTGTGCCGAGGAAGAGGAAGAGGAGGAGAAGAAGACGAAGAGGAGGTGAGCATCGCCATCGTCACCATCGAGGACGAGTCCTGTCCGTCAGAGCCGTTTGGCCGTCTCCAGGAGGGCGGGTCCAATCAGATCGCACGGATTGAGGGCGAGGGAGATAAAAAGGAGGAAGAGGAGGAAGAGAGAAACAGCGAAGAAGAGGAGGAGGAAGAGGAGGAAATGACGTCACCCTCTCTTCACCTGGTAAGACCTTTTCTATGTAATACTACAGTGGAGTAAAGTAACTAAGTACATTGACTCAAGTTACCAAGTAAAGAGAGTTTGAGAGTTAACAGATCCTTCTACAACAAATTCTGCTTATACTGGACTTAAGTACAATTTTGAGGTACTTGTGCTTTACTTGAGTATTCCATTGTATGCTGCTGTGTACTTCTACCCCACTACAGTTCAGAGGTGAATGGTGTACTTTTACTCCACTACATGTATTTAATAACATACTTTTGTACATGTTTACCAACTACTGATGGTCTGCTCTGATTGGGTAGCTGGCCGGCTCTGATTGGTCAACCGCTTAGAGATGTACAATGTGTTGGAGCGCTAGCCAATAGGAGCGCGAGTGTTCAATAGTGATGTCACTATGTTCAGGGAGTGAACAAAGGAGGGAGGCAGGGGGAGAGTGGGTATTTGTATTTAACTAATTATATTTGTAAATGATATTATTATTATTATTATTATATATATTAAATACATCATTATATTATTGAATTTTCAAATATGTTGAACTCGAGTAGAAGACTCCTAACAGCCAGCAGGGGGCGACATTGCACAGATTATCTCCTTACTGTGAATGACATATACACACACACACACACACGCTCACTCGTCTCTCACCTCTCACTCTCCCTCTCTCTCTCTCTCTCTCTCTCTCTCTCTCTCTGTCTCTCTGTCTCTCTCTCTCTCTGTCTCTGTCTCTCTCTCTCCCTCTCCCTCTCCCTCTCCCTCTCCCTCTCCCTCTCTCTGTCTCTCTGTCTCTCTGTCTCTCTCTCTCTCTGTCTCTCTCTCTCCCTCTCCCTCTCTGTCTCTCTGTCCCCCTCTCTCTCTCTGTCTCTCTCTGTCTCTCTCTCTCTCTCTCTCTCTCTCTGTCTCTCTCTCTCTCTCTCTCTCTCTCTCTCTCTGTCTCTCTGTCCCCCTCTCTCTCTCTCTCTGTCTCTCCCTCTCCCTCTCCCTCTCCCTCTCTCTCTCTCTCTCTCTCTCTCTCTCTCT
>CM062286.1:3179893-3217393 GCA_031216635.1 Dissostichus eleginoides
TGTTTCCTCACCACACCATGCCTGAACTGAAGAGTGAGGATAAAACACAGGAGTCAAGGCTCAAGGAAACTGGAAGCAGATAAAGAGAGATTTATGACAAAGAGGAAGGAATTAGTAACGGACCTAAAGGAAAGGAGGAGGAAGAAGTCATGAAGGGAGGTGTCTCTACTTTAAAGAGTCCTCTCCTGCTGATGTTCAGGTGTATATCAGTATGTAGTGTCTCTACTTTAAAGAGTCCTCTCCTCCTGATGTTCAGGTGTATATCAGTATGTAGTGTCTCTACTTTAAAGAGTCCTCTCCTGCTGATGTCCAGGTGTATATCAGTATGTAGTGTCTCTACTTTAAAGAGTCCTCTCCTGCTGATGTCCAGGTGTATATCAGTATGTAGTGTCTCTACTTTAAAGAGTCCTCTCCTGCTGATGTTCAGGTGTATATCAGTATGTAGTGTCTCTACTTTAAAGAGTCCTCTCCTGCTGATGTTCAGGAGTATATCAGTATGTAGTGTCTCTACTTTAAAGAGTCCTCTCCTGCTGGTGTTCAGGTGTATATCAGTATGTAGTGTCTCTACTTTAAAGAGTCCTCTCCTGCTGGTGTTCAGGTGTATATCAGTATGTAGCGTCTCTACTTTAAAGAGTCCTCTCCTGCTGATGTTCAGGTGTATATCAGTATGTAGCGTCTCTACTTTAAAGAGTCCTCTCCTGCTGATGTTCAGGTGTATATCAGTATGTAGTGTCTCTACTTTAAAGAGTCCTCTCCTGCTGATGTTCAGGTGTATATCAGTATGTAGTGTCTCTACTTTAAAGAGTCCTCTCTTGCTGGTGTTCAGGTGTATATCAGTATGTAGTGTCTCTACTTTAAAGAGTCCTCTCCTGCTGGTGTTCAGGTGTATATCAGTATGTAGTGTCTCTACTTTAAAGAGTCCTCTCCTGCTGATGTTCAGGTGTATATCAGTATGTAGTGTCTCTACTTTAAAGAGTCCTCTCCTGCTGATGTTCAGGTGTATATCAGTATGTGGTGTCTCTACTTTAAAGAGTCCTCTCCTGCTGATGTTCAGGTATATATCAGTATGTAGTGTCTCTACTTTAAAGAGTCTTCTCCAGCTGATGTTCAAGTGTATATCAGTATGTAGTGTCTCTACTTTAAAGAGTCCTCTCCTGCTGTTGTTCAGGTGTATATCAGTATGTAGTGTCTCTACTTTAAAGAGTCCTCTCCTGCTGATGTTCAGGTGTATATCAGTATGTAGTGTCTCTACTTTAAAGAGTCCTCTCCTGCTGATGTTCAGGTGTATATCAGTATGTAGTGTCTCTACTTTAAAGAGTCCTCTCCTGCTGATGTTCAGGTGTATATCAGTATGTAGTGTCTCTACTTTAAAGAGTCCTCTCCTGCTGATGTTCAGGTGTATATCAGTATGTAGTGTCTCTACTTTAAAGAGGGGAACAGAATCTGGACAGCAGCTGTCTTCAGGTTAAATCAGCCGTGAAGAAAAGGAGGAGGAGAAAACAACAAGAGGAGGAACAGGTGAAGGGGGGGGGGGGGGGTGTGTGTGTGTGTGTGTGAGCGTGACGACCTCCAGGTCAATCAGCTGTGAGAAAGCAGCGACCTGCTCTCACCTCCTGCTGGGAAACGTTTCAATGAAGCTAAACGTCCGTCTGGAATCTCAGGTCCTCCACTTTGTTCACACTGAAATATCTCATCCATTATGGGATGTGAGATTAGCTCCAGACCTTCATGAACCCCCCAGGATGTATTCTCATTCCTCTGTGGATCATCTAACCTTCGTTCAGAGACTTTATCAGGAGAAAATGTTCGACTAACTCTCTGATTTATTTCCATATACATTTAGAGCTAATTCAGGTGTTATTGGTGTCTAGCGCTAGTTAGCTTATATTAGCATGCTAACACGCTAAGCTAAAATGTTGAACGTGGTAAAGATGAATCGTTTAAACGTGTTCGATATCTCAAACAGATACCTGGACTCTGATTCTGGTTCGGGACCAAGTCAGTTTCAAATAAAAAATAAATTACATCATTAAAGATTTGTTTTACTATTGTTAGCGTGACAGAGACTACGTTTATAGCTAAATCTGGCATACATGTTTAATTTGACACATTTGCACGGCACTTGTTTATTTAAGACATAATAACAATGTTTAGAAATGAATGTTAAAATACAGTTTAAATTATTTGATATTTTATTTTTTATATGTTCAGGTATCAGCTGCTTTTTGGCGGGTAATGACGCTCGTAAATTAAGTACATTTTCAGAAAGACACGTTAACGTCCCTCCCTCTCTGTTAGATTGGATTATTGATTATTGATCTCAGTGTGTCTGAGCCTCAGCTGGTAACACAAGATGGAACTTTTATTTATCCCCGTGGGGATTCAGGCGTTTTTAGCAGCGACGGTCAGAGTGAAAAACAGGATTCACACAAGCACCACAACACCAAGTCAAATTCCTCGTACGTGTTATTCTACCTGCAGATAAACCTGTTTCTGATATATAAATAATAGTATATCTTTAAGGATTTTAAACTTTACAGCAGTCTAACAGGGATTCAGACCCTCCACAGTGCCTTGCTCGTTGGTTGATTTTTTTTTTAAATTGTTGTATTTGTATTGCATGTTATCTTAATTTTTTACCTTGAACTGCAAGCGTTCGAAAATTGGATCCATTTGATTTCCCTGAGAATTCTAAAGAGAATCTGCTGCCCTCTCTCTCACACACACACACACACACACACACACACACACACACACACACACACACACACACACACACACACACACACACACACACACTCCCCCCGGCTCCTCCCCCCCCTCACTAGGCATGTCTCTGCGTGTTCCTGTCGGTCCTGAAGCAGCCGCAGCTCGGACTCTTTCGCTCTGATCGATCCCTCTCAGATCATGGATTGTTGACGTCACGCAGTTTTTAATTCTCCTCCTGTCGGGATCCCGCGGATTTAATCTCTCTCTATAAATATATATATATATTTGTAGTATATATTTTAACGGGTGTTTTCCCTCGGAGGTTGTAGATCACCATGGGTTTCTACGGCACCCTGAAGCTCATCTTCTACAAAGTGAGTATATCGGTGTTTTTACCGGAGGGCTTCCTGCGGGAAATGAAGGTTGTCAGGCGGCTTGTGCAGCACCGGGATGACGAGGCGTTTCTGCGTGTGTCGGTGTGTGTATGTGTGTGCGTGTGTCGGTGTGTGTGTGTGTGTGGACCACTGCGGAACCGGCAGAAACACACGTTATCTGCATGTCTTCATTAACCCTCAACACGTCCTTTAACGCGTCTCAGAATGAAGCTTGAATCTGTGGTTTTGTGCATTTATTCATTTCTGCTCAGTGTCCTCTAACCATTTTTGCTTTAGTGTGTAAATGGCATAGTGTGTAATCTGACAAAACAGCTGTAAATCGCATTATTGAGGTAAAATCTAGTGTATTAAAGCTGCAAATACATATGGTTGAAAGGTAATATGTACATATAAAGGAACACATGAGGATCTAATGCTTTGAAATCAACATTTTTACCATCCTAATGAAGAGGTAACATATTGCACAGCTGCTGTGAACAGGAAAACAGCAAGAAATATAATATAACATCTTGAAATCAGATAATCAGACACCATTTCTGCTTTAATATAGTGCATTAAACGAATAATACAAGTGTACATTTCATTTCTTTGGGCCTAAAACAGTAAAAATGTATGAAATAATTGTAAAATCCGACCAAACTTAATTATCAATCACTTGTAGATCTTCACCGCTACAAAATACAAGATTTAAACAATAACAATTAGCATTTTCTGTCTCATTATATGATAAAAACACAAGTAAAAGAGGTATAATTCACTGTACAGATCATTAAAAAAACATTTTTGGGTCAAATATTGGTGTAAATCTTGGGATTTCTTTAAAAACCTGACAATATTTGAGTATCTAATGCTTGTTCGTGTTCACTGCTAGAAACCATTGGACTAACATCTTATTAATCTCCATTTATGTCTCAATAAATTATGAAAACACAAGTAAAGGAGCGATATAACACACTGTAAATTGTCTTTTTTTGGTCAAATATAGCATAAAATCTCTGTTAAAGACTTGAAATCAGACATTATTTAAGTATCTAATAGTTGTTCATTCTTAAAACTACAAACGACAAGATTAAATCCTTAGAAATTGGGATTTCTCGCTTCCCCCCCGCCGTGAAATGACAGATTATAGCTGGATATCTCACAGTAAATCCTGTAAAAATGACACATAGGTCACAATAAGGTCACGTATCCCAGTCATTACAGTAATGGTGTGCAGATGCTCAAAATGTACACAAATGTCACCATTAATGACCTTTTTACATACTACAGTCCCCCTATAGTGACGGCTGTAGTTCACTATAGGAGTATCACAGAGGTTTCACTTTTAAACACACATGTCGTTCATCAAAGCGCTTTTGATTTTAACAGTAAGCAGATTTCTTTTTTTTAGCCTTAAGTGAAGTTTTTCTTTTTCAAGCTTAATGAAATCCACTTGGACATCTGTTATAAAAATTAAAAAAAACAGCGACATGTGGGGGATAAAAGTCAGAAATGAAAAGCAGATTATGAGGTTAAATCTGCCCTCAGACTCCCAACATATTCACTGTTTTCCGCTGGTATTTTATTCTGAGAAGAGGCTGATAATGCAGTTATGATGCATCCACACACACAGACACACTGTCCTGTACATCCTCCAGTGTGTGTGTGTGTGTGTGTGTGTAGCCTGTTAGCGTGTGCTGCTCTATTTTAGACCGATGCTGCACCGGTGACATTCCTGCGATTTTCTGCATTCCTGCGTTCATTCACAGAGAGAGAGAAAGAGAGAGAGAAAGAGAGGGAGAGAGAGAGGGAGAGAGAGGGAGAGAGAGAGAGAGGAGAGAGAGGAGAGAGAGGAGAGAGAGAGGGAGAGAGGGAGAGAGAGATGCATTCAGGGTTACCTAACAGCGTGGGTGTTTTCAGTGTCGCTGCATCTCTTCATTCAGCTGAGATCCCTCGATGTCCATAAATGCGTCTCAGAATCAAGGTTTCCTGACGATTTGTGCGACCATGCACGAACCAAGTCAGACGCTTATTCATCTTTTGTCATACTAACACTGTTGCTTTGGTATAGTGTGTACATTGGCCTAAATGTGGTGTATAAAACAGCAGAAAACGATGAAAATCAAACAAACTGAAGTATCTATTGCTTGTCCATCTTCACGACTATAACCCATAGGTCTCAAACGTTATTCATTTGCATGTTAGGCCTCATGGTTTGAAAGCCCCCATTAAAGAGCATGTCAAATGCATTTGTTTTGGTCAAATCTATAATGTATTTCCCCTGGTATTATTGATGCATTTTGGGCAGAAGAAACGTAGTGAGAAACAACATCATTTTGTCATTTCCTTACACCAATTTTCACAGTAAATTAATTAAAATAATACAGAAGTTACTAGCTAATGCTTGTTCATCCTCACCGCTACAAACCACACCATTAAAACCTTAATGAGCATTTTTGGTGTCGTTATACTATAAAAACACACTTAAAAAGGGATTAAACACCTTAAAGATCATGTCAAATGCACTTTTGGGTCAAATATGCAATGATTTTTCCTGGTATTGGTGCATTTTAGAAACGTAGTGAGATACTTTCCTCTTACAAAGCATCATCTGTGTGCTTCCTTACAACATTTCTGCTTTAATATAGTGTTTAAATGAGGAATATTGCTTAGTGAAATGCCAGTAAATTGCACTATAGTGACATCAGAAGTCACTATAGTGAATTCATAGACGGACACACAACCCTGCATGTATACTAAACAACACTAAAACACAGAATATTTACAGTAACTGTTGTTGTATTTCCTCCACATTAGATAACAGTTTCAAACCAGGACTAAACGGCTGGATCCACCTGTTGAAGATATGCCTGCTTTTTGGCCTCCTGCTGTGTTGAATGATGACCTTTTTAACCTTTTGTCTCTCCCTCTCAGATGAAGAGGAAGCTGGATCACGGTCCAGACGGGCGGCCCTTTTCCTCGGGGAAGAAACACTGCAAAGGCAACGGATACCTCAGGTAAACAACACCTTTTATTTACATAAACAAACAACCCGTAAAACCAAATAACTGAACTGTAATTCAAACAAACCAACAGAGAAGACATTCATGTTGGTGAAAGTACTTGTTCTTTGGATACAGAAACGTGCAAAACATTGCTTTTTAAAGAATTCAAATACCTTTTTTTATAATGGCTTAGACACGTAAGACTTAACAACTAATGTTATCATTAGAAAAAAGGCTTTATAAGTATTTAAAAAGAGATGTATTGCTGTTTTGTAGTCTCTACGTAAAGTATTCAGCTTTATGTTAGCAAAACATATCAGTTATTTTGACAGACATTTCGTCATAAGGCGTTCAATATTCTGATATTATATCGTTATGGTGTGTTTTGAAGGCTGCATTACAGTAAAGTTAAAAACATTTATAATTTATCAGGCTCGTAGCTTTCCTAATTGCCTACGATATTTTCACAATATCTAATTATTTGGCCTAAACTGTTGAGATATTGGAATTTATATAGCCCTAGTTTGGACTGTTTACTGTTGCTAACAGATGCTAACTGCTTCTAACTGATGCTAACTGCTTCTAACTGATGCTTAACTGATGCTAACTGATGCTAACTGATGCTAAACTGATGCTATCTGCTTCTAACTGCTTCTAACTGCTTCTAACTGCTTCTTAACTGATGCTAACTGATGCTAAACTGATGCTAACTGCTTCTAACTGCTTCTAACTGCTTCTAACTGATGCTAACTGCATCTAACTGATGCTAAACTGATGCTAAACTGATGCTAACTGCTTCTAACTGCTTCTAACTGCTTCTAACTGATGCTAACTGCTTCTAACTGATGCTAAACTGATGCTAACTGCTTCTAACTGCTTCTAACTGATGCTAACTGCTTCTAACTGCTTCTAACTGATGCTTAACTGATGCTAACTGATGCTAAACTGATGCTAACTGCTTCTAACTGATGCTAACTGATGCTAAACTGATGCTAACTGCTTCTAACTGATGCTAACTGCTTCTAACTGATGCTTAACTGATGCTAAACTGATGCTAACTGCTTCTAACTGCTTCTAACTGCTTCTAACTGATGCTAACTGCTTCTAACTGATGCTAACTGATGCTTAACTGATGCTTAACTGATGCTAACTGATGCTAACTGATGCTTAACTGATGCTAACGTCTTCGTCCCTCTCTTCCCAGTCCGGCCTCTCTGGTCCAGGCCACCACTCCCACCACATTTGGGGACCTGAGGCTGGCCAATGGGCTTTCAGCTCAGCGGCGGCGCGTCACCTCGGGACCTCCACCCTCCGGCCTGCAGGACTGGCTCCACATCTTCCAGGTTAGCGCTCATTTTATTTGGTATATTAAGATAGCTAAACCCATCCTACGAAACCAGTTAATCCAACCAGTAGCGCTGTTACTTCCCAACATGCTAACTAGCTTCCTAACTTTTGTCAAACCGGCTAAGAATAGGCGATACATTCATATCAGTATGTAGTGTCTCTACTTTACATCAAATGTTTTCCAATATTGTGCAGCCATTATTTTTTAACATTAGCGGGATTGTAGGATTTCTTGACTAAAACGAATAAATACATACAATTCTGAATAAAAAGACGTTGTGATGGCGATTCACATTTTGGACGTAGTTATTAAGCCCTGAAAAATAAATCACATGCAAAAATATGAATAAATAATACAAGTATTTTTAACTGTGGCGGGAAACACCACATACTTGTTCTACTAGTTGTGTGGGAAGAAGCTATACACACACACACGCACACACACACACTCTATGTTCATTAGCAGTGTGTGTGAATATCTTCCGCTGGCTGCACGTAAACACAGATTAGAGCAGAGCTGCCTCCGAGCTCTTCTTATGTAACTGATGAAAAAAACATTCATTCACACACTTTCAAATACAGACGTACAACCTCTTCCTCCTCCTCCTCCTCCTCCTCCTCCTCCTCCTCCTCCTCCTCCTCCTCCTCTCCTCTTCCTCAGGCGTGGAGTGGTCCTGAGCGTCTCTTGGCTCTGGATGAGTTGATTGACAGGTGTGAAACAGGCCAGGTGAAGCACATGATGCAGGTGATCGAGCCTCAGTTCCAGAGAGACTTCATCTCCCTTCTGCCCAAAGAGGTGAAAACACAAATACTGATTTTTTTCAGATACTCTCCACATATTTTCTGAGATTTTTGGGATATTTAATTCACATCAAATGTTTTTTTCTGACATTTTTCACTACATTTTTTTGATAATTTTCCATTTTGTTTTTAATTAATTTCTTCAGATATTTTTCCACAAATTTCGGGATTATTTTCCACATTTTCCAGACTTTATTCACATATTTAAGAATATTTTTCACAATGTTTTTCATACCAGCAAATATGTAGAAAGGGTATTTAAATAGACCCATATACTGAAGTAGAGTATACACATTTGTTTCTGCTACTTTCTGTTAGGAGTCAATAGTTTCTTTGCTTTTTGATGATTGATTTTTCTGCAACAAAAGTGAGTTTTAGTGTAAAATCAAAAAAAAAATGGGTCCATTTAAATACCACTTCTTGCATTTCTACATAATGTGCAGGTATGGTGTTAAATATGTGGAAATGTAACTAAAAGATTCATCAAAAAACAAATGTTAAATATCTGGAGAATAAATAAAAATGCCTGAATTCATGTGAAAATTCCCCAAAGAATAAGCGAAAAAAGTATGATATGTATTTATTGCTGTATTAAATGTGTGTGTGTGTGTGTGTGTTGCAGTTGGCGCTGTACGTGCTCACCTTCCTGGCTCCTAAAGACCTGCTGCAGGCGGCTCAGACCTGCAGATACTGGAGGATCCTAGCAGAAGATAATCTGCTATGGAGAGAGAAGTGCAGAGAAGAAGGTACTTTAAAGAGTCCTGCTGATGTTCAGGTGTATATCAGTATGTAGTGTCTCTACTTTAAAGAGTCCTCTCCTGCTGATGTTCAGGTGTATATCAGTATGTAGTGTCTCTACTTTAAAGAGTCCTCTCCTGCTGATGTTCAGGTGTATATAAGTATGTAGTGTCTCTACTTTAAAGAGTCCTCTCCTGCTGATGTTCAGGTGTAGATCAGTATGTAGTGTCTCTACTTTAAAGAGTCCTCTCCTGCTGATGTTCAGGTGTATATCAGTATATAGTGTCTCTACTTTAAAGAGTCCCCTCCTGCTGATGTTCAGGTGTATATCAGTATGTAGTGTCTCTACTTTAAAGAGTCCTCCTGCTGATGTTCAGGTGTATATCAGTATGTAGTGTCTCTACTTTAAAGAGTCCTCTCCTGCTGATGTTCAGGTGTATATCAAGTGTCTCTACTTTAAAGAGTCCTCTCCTGCTGATGTTCAGGTGTATATCAGTATGTATTCTCTCCACTTTAAAGAGTCCCCTCCTGCTGATGTTCAGGTGTATATATGTAGTGTCTCTACTTTAAAGAGTCCTCTATGTTCAGGTGAATATCAGTATGTAGTGTCTCTACTTTAAAGAGTCCTCTCATGCTGATGTTCAGGTGTATATCCGTATGTAGTGTCTCTACTTTAAAGAGTCCTCTATGTTCAGGTGAATATCAGTATGTAGTGTCTCTACTTTAAAGAGTCCCCTCCTCCTCCTCACTCTCTCTGGTAGCGTTTTGCTTTGGCACATTTTTAAAGAGAATCGCTTGTGTTTCCTGCTGCGACTGTGAGAGAACACACACCCCTCTGTGGGTGTGTTTTCCACAAAAAGGTGTGTGTGTGTGTGTGTGTGTGTGTGTGTGTGTGTGTGTGTGTGTGTGTGTGTGTGTGTGTGTGTGTGTGTGTGTGTGTGTGTGTGTGTGTGTGTGTGTGTGTGTGTGTGTGTGTGTGTGTGTGTGTGTGTGTGTGTGTGTGTGTGTGTGTGTGTGTGTGTGTGTGTGTGTGTGTGTGTGTGTGTGTGTGTGTGTAAGACAGGAGCATTATACAGTAGTGTTTTTCTAACCTGAGTGCAACATGCAAACACACACACACATAACACCTTCATTCGGCGCAATGCAGTGGCTCTGTGTGTGTATGAGTCTGTCTCTCTCTCTGTGTGTGTGTGTGTTTATGACTGTGTGTGTGTGTTTTCTGGGCATGTTGCCAGTCAGCGGAGATTCACTGCCAGCACTCAGCAGCCATACCAATGAGCTACCTAGCGTTAGCGCCGCGCCTCTGCCATACTAATGAAGGCCAGCAGCCTCATGAGGAAGCTAATTTGTACACACACACACACACACACACACACACACACACACACACACACACACAGCAGAGGGACTGTGTTGGCATCAGCTGGCACTCAGAGAGAATATGAAGCAGATAACCCGCTGGAGGAAACACAGATTCAAACTGTTGAAGCTGCAGAATCATCAGGTTTAAAATGTGTGTGTACGTTTTATATATATGACGTTTTCATGATGTTATTGGGCTGTTCAATGCAGGGTGTTTTACTCTTAAAGGAAGCAAGAGCAAGTACTTTGGAGTTATTATGATGATATATTTTAACTTAATATTCTTTGAGTCACAGTTTCTTACAAATACTGAAACATAAAACCAGAATCAAAAGTCGACTTCAAACTGTCTCATTACGCTTTCTTGAACAATGTTCTCACAGCCCTTTAAATCATTCGGTAAAGAATTAAACCACTTCTTCACGCCAAGAGACACACATCTGCTTTAAAGTGGTACGTGCAGACTGATGAACTCTGTTCTCCTCACCTGTCCTCAGGTGTGTCGGAGTACTCGTCTCGGCGCAGGAAGTCTTCTTCGCCCCCCGCGGAGACGTCCAGCTGGAAGTCAGCGTTCCTCCGTCAGCATCGCATCGAGAGCAACTGGAGGAGCGGGGACACGCGGGAGCCCATGGTACACCACCATTATCACTATTAAATAATATATTAATATTATTATATTTGTTTATAATAATTTTTCTTTCTATTACTCCTTTTATTGCAGTTATTTTATGGTTATTTCATTCGTATTAAATGAGGAGTAGTAGTTGAAGTGAGTCTTGCTGTTTTGAGTGTGTGTCCTTATTGTACGTTGCATTGGAAAGTAACGTGTTGATGTGTAAACATTAATCGTGTGTGTGTGTGTGTGTGTGTGTGTGTGTAGGTGCTGAAGGGTCACGATGAACATGTGATCACGTGTCTACAGTTCAGTGGAGATCTGATCGTCAGCGGCTCCGACGACAACACTCTGAGAGTCTGGTCGGCCGTCAGTGGGAAGGTGAGAGGAGAAGTTATTATTATTTAAAGGGGACCTATCATGCAAAATGCACTTTGTGATGTCTTTTATACATCAACATGTGTCCCCGGTGTGTCGGGAACTCACGCAGCGTCAGAAAGTAAACCCTCTCTCTTTTCCTCCGTACCTAAATCTCTAAAAACGGGGAACAACGGAGCTGATCCAGATTTGCGTCCGATATGACGTAATATCTGAAATGTGGACCCACGGCCCTATCAGAAAGTTGCTATCAAAACAATGCCCGACTGTTTTGGACGTAATATGGTCGGTCTTAAATTAGCATCGCTAACACTCAGAGCTAACCTGTACTGGAGAGCATGTGTGTGAAGAAGCAGGAAATAAAAAGGAACTCACCTTGTGGTATAACCGGCAAGAGAGAAAGCCTTTGAGCTCCATACTGTTTCAGAAAGAATCCTTGATAATCCATGATATGGCGTTTCATCACGGCAGTATTTAGTTTAGACAGTAGCTGCCGGGTCCCGCATGAGCTCAGCCCCCTCCTAAAGCTTATACCCCAAATCAGCACTTTTGAAACAGGAAGTGAAATGGAGGGATATGAGGCATGGCTAGAATGGGTGATCTGTTTGGTGTTTTGAGCAAAACATTTCATAGACATGTTTTTTATATATTTGTATATATCTGAGACCTATGCTATTGCCTAAAAATAGCATGATAGGTGACCTTTAACTAAAATAATAACAGCTGCTTTTCTGCATATATGAGAGTACACTGAATATCGTATGTTGCATCGTGTGTTGAACTATTTTTATAATCTTTTAGAGAGAAATTAATCCACATATTTAATCAGAATCAGTACTTTTTAAGCATCTGTAAACACTGGGAAAAGCGCTATATAAATATTATGTATTATTATTAAAAATTGGATTTAGTGATAGTTGCTCCCTTTTAGACTCGCACAAATTAAAATAGAAAAGAATTATAAAATATATACTAACAAACTAAAGCAGAATTGTGCAGATTGAACGACGATAAATAACAACAATAAACACGTAAAAATGTAATCAAAAAACACGCTGTTATCCACATTTAGGCGTCTATTTCATGTTCTGTCTGTTTATTTATCCTAAATTCACCATTACATAAAACCTCATTTGCATATTTAAACACAACATGTACAGAAAACTTGTAATATAAAAAATAATTGTGTTAATGTCAGAAAAGAAGTGGGGAAGTTTCATAGTGATATCTGTCAGTTACATGTCTTACCCCATCCACCTGCTGTGTGTCACTCTTTGTGAATGGAGGGTTTGAATGGCTAATAGGATGCCATTAAGTTAGTATTAGTAGTATTAGTATTATGGGATATAATAAAACAGAAAGCAGTAGTATTAGTCAGTTTCACAGAGAGATGACTCACCCTGTCTGTATGTGTGTTGAAGGTGAACAGTGATGCGTATTTGTACTTCCTGTAGTATTTCCACTTCATGCTACCTTGTACTTCTACTTCACTGCTTCTGAAAGAGACATGTTGAACTTTTTAAAGATACACACGACAAAGCCACAGGAAATAAAGGAGGTGGAAGATAACACACATCTCAGAAGGCGATAAAAAGCAGAAAAATGTGTAGGAAAATATTCAAAAATATGTGAATGAAGTCTCAAAAATACCCGAAAAATGTATGAAAAATCCATAAGATAAATGTAAAATGTTAGAAAAATGATCAAGTAATATGTGGAACTTCAGAAAAGAAAAAAACAAATGAATATATATTTAAAAAAATGTTTGATGCGTACTTTCCTTCAGTTTAAACGCAGTACTTTTCCTTGCAGTGCAGTATTTCCACACTGAGGTATTAGTCATCATTTCTCTGGTTTCGGTCGAACAGACACACCTTTAGTGTGTGTGTGTGTGTGTGTGTGTGTGTGTGTGTGTGTGTGTGTGTGTGTGTGTGTGTGTGTGTGTGTGTGTGTGTGTGTGTGTGTGTGTGTGTGTGTGTGTGTGTGTGTGTGTGTGTGTGTGTGTGTGTGTGTGTGTGTGTGTGTGTGTGTGTGTGTGTGTGTGTGTGTGTGTGTGTGTGTGTGTGTGTGTGTGGAAAGAAAAACAAACACGCCCTCTCTCTCTCTGCCTCGACGTGTTTCCGCTGTGTCCGTTAATTTGAAAAGATGGTGATGACAGTTTTACTGATAAATAATGAGTAGTACTTACAGAAGTACACACAGTACACACAGAAGTACACACAGTACTCACTGTAGTACACACAGAAGTACACACAGTACTCACTGTAGTACACACAGTATCACAGAAGTACACACAGTACTCACTGTAGTACACACAGTACACACAGTACACACAGAAGTACACACAGTACTCACTGTAGTACACACAGTACACACAGAAGTACACACAGTACTCACAGAAGTACACGCAGTACACACAGAAGTACACGCAGTACTTACAGAAGTACACACAGTACTCACTGTAGTACACACAGTACACACAGAAGTACACGCAGTATTACTTCCTCTTTTCCTCGGCAACAGTTGCCTAGGCAAAGTTTTACTCTGTTTCCACGGCAACCGGAACCACAACACCCCTCAAGGTGAAACTGTGTTCAAGGGGAGCTACACACACACACATTTATACACACACACAGCTGAAACTCACACACACTTTTTATTTTATTTTTTATTATTTTATTATTTTCTGTTTTTATTATTTATTTTTTGTTACCTATATTTTAGTGTCTTTAAAAAAGTTAAATAATTATCTCCCTCTTCCTCCTCCTCTTCCTCTTCCTCCTCCTCCTCTTCCTCAGTGTCTCCGCACGTTGTCAGGTCACACTGGGGGGGTGTGGTGCAGTCAGATGTCTGTTGCCACGGTGATCAGCGGCTCCACTGATAGGACGCTGCGTGTTTGGGACGCAGAGAGCGGCGAGTGTGTTCACACACTGTACGGACACACGTCCACCGTGCGCTGCATGCATCTCCATGGAGACAGGTAACACACATACACACACACACACACACACACACACACACACTGTTGAGCCTGATTCTCATCTCCATGGTAACCTGCATTACATTATTATGGACTATATAATGAGTGTGTTATTAGTGTCCACACACACACACACACACACACACAGTTACGAAACTAGGTCAGCATAACATGAACAAACCAACATACTAACAGTCTCACACACACACCCTAGCACACACACAAGCACACTAACAGTCACACACACTAGCACACTAACAGTCTCACACACACACACACACACTGAAATATACACACTCTTTGAAGACACTCTTAAAACCCACACACTCTCTCACACACACTCAAATATACACACTCTTTGAAGACACTCTTAAAAACCCACACACTCTCTCACACACACTCAAATATACACACTCTTTGAAGACACTTTAAAGACACACACACACAGTTTTCTCCACTGTATCATTATGAGTGTGTTAACCCCCCCTCCTCTCCCTCAGGGTGGTGTCGGGCTCTCGGGACACGACGCTGCGTGTGTGGTGTGTGTCAACGGGCAGGTGTGTGTGTGTGTTGTCGGGCCACGTGGCGGCGGTGCGCTGCGTGCAGTTTGACGGGCGGCGCGTGGTGTCGGGGGGGTACGACTACATGGTGAAGATCTGGGATGCTGAGACGGAGGCCTGCCTACACACACTGCAGGGACACACCAACAGAGTGTACTCACTGCAGGTACACACACACACTCTGACACACTCACACTGCAGGGACACACACTCGCTCTCAAAAAAAAAAAAGTACACGCCCTTTGAGGCCCTCTAACAGACACACACACACACACACATTTATACACTTTATTTATGTACATACACACATCCTCACTTATACATTCATCCACACACACACATTTTGCTAAGTACCCTTCATTTAATAAAAAAGTGTTTACAGTTGTTATTGAATGATCCTGTGAGATAATAAGTGTGTGTGTGTGTGTGTATGCTGATGATTGTATTTACTCTCCTCTGTGCAGTTTGACGGTGCGTTCGTGGTCAGCGGCTCGTTGGACACCTCCATCAGAGTCTGGGACGCAGAGACCGGTAAGATAAGAAGTACTTTATTGATCCCAATTTGGGAAATGTTTGCGTAACAGAAAATACAATAATTTACCTGTATTTATTTACGTGTATTTTTTATTATTTAACTGTATTTATTATAATATAATTAAGGTATATACATAATTATTAAGTGTTTTAATAATAATTCAAGTAATAATATATAAAAGTGTAATTAAGTGTATTTATTATGATTAAAGTGTATTCATAATATTTAAAGTGTATTAATAACGGCGTCTCCATGGTTACAGGTGGCTGTGTGCACACCCTCACTGGTCACCAGTCCCTCACCAGTGGGATGGAGCTCCGGGAAAACATCCTGGTTTCTGGGAACGCCGACTCCACGGTCCGAGTGTGGGACGTCCGGAGCGGAAAGTGTCTGCACACCCTGCAAGGTGAGGACTCTTTAAAGAGGAGACACTACATACTGATATACACCTGAACATCAGCAGGAGAGGACTCTTTAAAGTAGAGACACTACATACTGATATACACCTGAACATCAGCAGGAGAGGACTCTTTAAAGTAGAGACACTACATACTGATATACACCTGAACATCAGCAGGAGAGGACTCTTTAAAGTAGAGACACTACATACTGATATACACCTGAACATCAGCAGGAGAGGACTCTTTAAAGTAGAGACACTACATACTGATATACACCTGAACATCAGCAGGTGAGGACTCTTTAAAGTAGAGACACTACATACTGATATATACCTGAACATCATCAGGAGAGGACTCTTTAAAGTAGAGACACTACATACTGATATATACCTGAACATCAGCAGGTGAGGACTCTTTAAAGTAGAGACACTACATACTGATATACACCTGAACATCATCAGGAGAGGACTCTTTAAAGTAGAGACACTACATACTGATATATACCTGAACATCAGCAGGTGAGGACTCTTTAAAGTAGAGACACTACATACTGATATACACCTGAACATCAGCAGGAGAAGACTCTTTAAAGTAGAGACACACGGAGTTTAACCTATATTAAAGTATATTTCCTAACTTCTGTATGATCTAAACGTTCTGGTGTTGCGTTCAGGTCCCAATAAGCACCAGTCGGCGGTGACGTGTCTCCAGTTCTGCAGAGGACTGGTTTTGTCCAGTTCTGATGACGGTACGGTGAAACTTTGGGACCTGAAGACGGGCTCCTGGGTCCGAGACGTGGTGACGCTGCAGAGCCGAGGAGCAGGTCAGAAAACATGCAGTGTTAATATTACTTAAAGTATTTATCTGCAGGAGCATCTCCCGTAGTCATTTGGTAGTTTTAGGGCACTTTTGTTTATGTTTCACCACATTTTCCAACCACTTTTAAAATATTTTATTTGTGTTATTTCTTACGACACGTGTTATTTCCGCCTCTCTTTGGGTCTAAACTCTTTTTATTTCCCCACAGGAGGCGTGGTGTGGCGGATCCGAGCGTCCGACACTCGTCTGGTTTGTGCCGCCGGCAGCAGGAACGGCACCGAAGAAACCAAGCTGCTCGTCCTCGACTTCCATCTGGACGACCGCACGAAGGAAGAGGAGTGAGGAGGAATATTTTTTGTTTACCAAAAGTCCCACGGACAGGTATGAATGTCACCTGGAAGGGATTTCAACGCAGTGGATGTATCCTAAAGGAGGCGACAGATGAATGTTTTTGACGCTTTACGGAAATGGATTTTTACTGAATGTAAACGACGGACAGATGGACGTTGACTTTATCGTTTTGCTGCTGAACCAACGACAAACTCAACGACGGAGATGAAAGAAAACATGAACCAAATCCTGCAGACGGAGCAACTTTCAGAGGCAGACGGGGAACCGCTGAAGATCACTGTTGTTGTTGTTGTAGACGATTTCCACCCAAAATGCATCGCACATTCAAACCGAATTTCAAGGGAAATCTGCGAAAGAAAAAGCGTATTATTGCTCGTTTATATCTATTTGAATAATGCGGGAACAGAGGGTGCGACTCCAGCTTCAAGAGGAGCTGTAGTTGAAGTGAAACGGTCTAAACTGTGATGGAAACGGGCATTACATCAGATCTTCTGTTTCCGATGCACCGTCCCATTTTGCTTTAATGCATAAAACAACTTCTCCACTTCAGCCGAGCTTAAAATAACTTTATTTCCATATTTCAGGTTCTTTTTGAAGGCGTTTCCTCTCCTTTTTTTCAGGCATGATGTAAAAAAATGCACATGAGAAGCCGAGTGGAAACACAGCATTAGTTTCATCTCGTCTCCGTTGTCTCTAAGTTCCCTGAGTCCTGTAATATACGTTTGTTAAATTGATAATCAGAGCCTTACATCTGCAAAACAACCCCCCCCCCCGCTTTGATTCAAGCTCGACAGACGCCTGATTTCAGAGTAAAAGAGATTATTTAGAATAACTGAATAACCTTACAGATTCACGCTGCAGTTTCAAGGAGAAATGCAGAAAAAGAACATATTTGAACGTTATTGGTTCGAACAGATCTTTTCCTGCCGTGTAATAAGTCCATCAGCTTTACTGAACGCCACAATAAGACTTTTATTCCTACAAACTTGAATTAAAATCATTAAAAAACAGCTTTATTTTAAAATGTATGACCGATTTTGACCATAATTATACATCTAGAGAAAGCCTATGGAAGCAGAGAAAGGTGATTTACCTGTTCACTTAATTATGAAATGTATTTGATTCACTTTGAGGTGAAAGGGACTCAAGGAGAAGCCGTTTAATCCCAAAGGTGTTTCATTATTTACTTTATTTGGAGAAAAAAACACTGAATTTGTGCAATTTGAAATGTTGGGTGATCCGATTAAGCAATTAAAACAAAAGAAAGTTGGGGTTTTTATTGAATATATATTACGTTGTCCTTTCTGTGCTTCCATAGGATTTTAGATGGATTTGTTTGAGGGTATTTTTCCCATTTAATTCTCAAAGGATCCCGAAAAATAAGCAATTTTTTGGGACGTATTTGGTCAAAAAGTGGCTCTAAATCCCCCCCAAAAATTCTGAAAAATATAATCAGTTCAAAATGAAACTCTACAATCCGTTAAAAATGCAGGAAAAAACGTATATTTTTTTGCATTTCTTTAAGGTTATATTTCACAGTATTAAATACAATATATATATTTTTAAACCCAAATCTTTAAAGGCTTATTTCACACTCTTTTCCTCGGTTTATAACATATTTAAATATTAAATATTTCTCCCCTGATAACCAGACATTAAATCTGCCAGGCAACACCTCTAAGCCAATGAGAGCAGAGCGGGTGATTGTTCCCCCCGGCAACAGGTGGTGATTTTCTTTGAGAAGTGAGGCTCATCCTGTACATTACTGTAAATAAAAGATGTAAATATCCAGCTTTTTATAAGAAGAACAGAACATATTGTGGAGAGAGGAAGGAGGGATGAATGTGGATCAATAAAGATGATTTTATTAAAAAAGATGACTTGTTTGTTTTCAATTTTCATCCATTAAAGACATTAAATAAGAGCATTAAGCATCGAAAAATGTGTCCTATTCTTTTAATGTATCTTCTGCATTGGGTTATTTTCTGGGTAGGAAGGTTGGTTGGTTAGTAGGAAGGAAGGTAGGAAGGTAAGTAGGTAGGGAGGGAGGTTGGTTGGTTGGTTTGTTAGTAGGAAAGAAGGAAGGAAGGTAAGTAGGTAGGGAGGTTGGTTGGTTGGTTTGTTAGTAGGAAGGAAGGTAGGAAGGTAAGTAGGTAGGGAGGTTGGTTGGTTGGTTTGTTAGTAGGAAAGAAGGAAGGAAGGTAAGTAGGTAGGGAGGTTGGTAGGTTGGTAGGAAAGAAGGAAGGAAGGTAGGAAGGTTGGTTGGTTAGTAGGAAAGAAGGAAGGTAAGTAGGTAAGTAGGTAGGGAGGGAGGTTGGTAGGTTGGTTTGTTAGTAGGAAAGAAGGAAGGAAGGTAAGTAGGTAGGGAGGTTGGTTGGTTGGTTTGTTAGTAGGAAAGAAGGAAGGTAAGTAGGTAGGGAGGGAGGTTGGTAGGTTGGTTTGTTAGTAGGAAAGAAGGAAGGTAGGTAGGGAGGTTGGTAGGTTGGTTGGTTTGTTGGTAGGAAAGAAGGAAGGTTGGTTGGTAGGTTGGTTGGTTGGTAGGAAAGAAGGAAGGTAAGTAGGTAGGGAGGGAGGTTGGTAGGTAGGTTGGTTGGTTAGTAGGAAAGAAGGAAGGTAAGTAGGTAGGGAGGGAGGTTGGTAGGTTGGTTTGTTAGTAGGAAAGAAGGAAGGAAGGTAGGAAGGTTGGTTGGTTAGTAGGAAAGAAGGAAGGTAAGTAGGTAGGTAGGGAGGGAGGTTGGTAGGTAGGTTGGTTGGTTGGTTAGTAGGAAAGAAGGAAGGTAAGTAGGTAGGAGGGAGGTTGGTAGGTTGGTTTGTTAGTAGGAAAGAAGGAAGGAAGGTAGGAAGGTTGGTTGGTTAGTAGGAAAGAAGGAAGGTAAGTAGGTAGGTAGGGAGGGAGGTTGGTAGGTAGGTTGGTTGGTTAGTAGGAAAGAAGGAAGGTAAGTAGGGAGGGAGGGAGGTTGGTAGGTTGGTTTGTTAGTAGGAAAGAAGGAAGGAAGGTAGGAAGGTTGGTTTGTTAGTAGGAAAGAAGGTAAGTAGGTAGGTAGGGAGGGAGGTTGGTAGGTAGGTTGGTTTGTTGATAGGAAAGAAGGTTGGTTGGTTAGTAGGAAAGAAGGAAGGTAAGTTGGTAAGTAGGTAGGGAGGGAGGTTGGTTAGTAGGAAAGAAGGAAGGAAGGTATGGTAAGTAGGTAGGAAGGGAGGTTGGTAGGTTGGTTGGTTAGTAGGAAAGAAGGTTGGTTGGTTAGTAGGAAAGAAGGAAGGTAAGTTGGTAAGTAGGTAGGGAGGGAGGTTGGTTAGTAGGAAAGAAGGAAGGAAGGTATGGTAAGTAGGTAGGAAGGGAGGTTGGTAGGTTGGTTGGTTAGTAGGAAAGAAGGTAGGTAAGTAGGTAGGGAGGGAGGTTGGTTGGTTTGTTGGTAGGAAAGAAGGAAGGTATGGTAAGTAGGTAGGGAGGGAGGTTGATAGGAAAGAAGTTAAGTAGGTAGGGAGGGAGGTTTGTTTGTTGGTAGGAAAGAAGGAAGGAAGGTTGGTAGGAAGGAAGGTTGGAAAGAAAGAAGGAAGGAAGGTAGGAATCTAGGAATCTTTAGATATTTCTGAATTGGGTACTTTAATGCTTAACACTTTAAGTAGCTTCCTTTTTAATTTTTTATTAAACCTACTTTTACCCAAGTAACAATTTGAATGCAGGACGTTGTGTGTGTATTTCTATGTGTGTGTATCTGACTCCCTCTAGTGGTGAAACGTCAGAACTGCATTGCTCTCTTATTGCAGTGAAAGTACTCTTAAGTACACATTTCAGGTACTTGTACTTGAATTGAACATTGTCTTTGTATGCTACCTTATACCTCTACTGCACTTAAATTATTTGACAGCTTTAGTTCATTTAAAAATAAAGATTTTGTAGAAAAAATGTGCAGTTTGTAAAATATTTCTTTTAAATAATGTATTTTAACGATATTTTTAAATAGTTTAATACATTTTACAACATTTATATAAAGGATCTTTAAATCAAAATTAAATGTATTATAATTATGTATTATTACAAACAATTAGTAGATTTTTTTGATAATTTAAGTTTACAGCAATTCATTATACTAACATACCACCTTTGGTAAGAATTTGACAGATTTCTTAATATTCTTGTAACTTTCCCTCTTTATTAATTATACACATTTACATTGTCGCGGTCATGTTGCTAGAAAACACATTTTATTCAACGTTCACAAACAAAAACAAATCAGGAGACAGTTTGTAGGCACGGGCGTTTGGGTTTTGAGTCAAATAAAAACATCTTGACTTAACGAGGAACTAACTACAGGCAGTGTGAATGTCTTATGTCTTTAACGTAATATAAAACAGAACATTTGAAAAATGTCAATATGTTGAGTCTGAAACGGCATTTCTCTGACATTTCTTCATGAAAAGGACTCAAGGCGTAACTGATGCAGACAGATTGAGTCTTTGTGGGGAGAAAAGGTTGCAAAACCTTCAGAAAATTATATAAAATGATTGCATTTTTTCTGAAAATCTGCGAGATATCTTTCTGTATTTAGAACAAATCCACATTTAAGCAGCCTTTAATGACACAGTGCAAGAACACCTCCAGATTTCAGGCTTCTGTCTGCAGGTGTGTCAGTCATCGGATGGTGCGGTACATCATGAAGTCGACCGTGGTGCATCGTGGGAACTTCCCGATGGAGCTCTCCTCGACAGGTGTGTAGACTTTGATCTGTCTCATGTGTGTGTCTCGGCCGTTCTGATGGTTCGCCAGGACCGCGATCTGGATCATGAAGGTGCTGATCGGATCGTTCGTACGCTGAGACAAAACAAGAACAAATATGTTCGTTACAACGTCCTGTCATCTGGCTATAGGTTGGTAGGTGGGGAGGGAGGTTGGTAGGTAGGAAAGAAGGTAGTAAGGTAAGTAGGATGGTTGGTAGGTAGGTAGGTTAGTTGGTTAGTAGGTTGGTCGGTTAGTAGGAAGGTAAGTAGGAAAGAAGGAAGGAAGGAAGGTTGGTTGGTTGGTTGTTAGGTTGGTTGGTTGTTAGGTTGGTTGTTAGGTAGGTAGGTCGGTCGGTCGGTCGGTCGTAGGTAGGTAGGGAGGGAGGGAGGGAGGGAGGTAGGTTAGTTGGAAGGAAGGTAGGTTAGTTGGAAGGAAGGTTGGTTCGTTGGTAGGAAGGTTGGTTCGTTGGTAGGAAGGTAAGTAGGAAAGAAAGAAGGAAGGAAGGAAGGAAGGAAAGTTGGTTGGTTGGTTGGTAGGTAGGTAGGAAGGAAGGAAGGAAGGTAGAACGGTTGGTAGGAAAGAAGGTCAGTCGGTCGGTGGGTAGAAATATTGAATAAACTGAGTATTTTGACACATAGTATTATTATTTATAATAGTTTCTTGCCTGGTTCATCAGAGTGATGTGGATCCAGCCGCTGGGCTCCACCATCTCTAACTGCTGCAGAGAGGAGGAGCAGAGAGGAGGGGACAATATTAATCATTTAAATAATTACTGATGATGTAATAGTAATGTCAGCATGAGGAGTTGTTACCCTGATCTCTTGCAGGTTGTGGAAGTTGTTCCCGACTCTGACTGAGATCTTGCTGGGCGTGTAGCTCTCGTCTGATTTGTAATCTGCGTAGATGCACAGCAGCTTCACCGTGGTCCTCCTCCTGAACGGATCACAACACGGAGGATTAGAGACATGAGGGGGGTAATATTCAGAGAGAGACACTCCTACTAAATTTAGGGGATTTATAGGAAGAATCTGATATTTGTTTTTCGGATAAAAATAAATACATTCTGGGATTAAAGTCACACATTCAAGAATAATCAATAAAGTGTGTCTGGAGTTATGAAACACCATTTTGGAGCCTATTTCTAGTGTCTTTTCATAAATGTGTGAAAGGAATATACTTTAGATATATATAAAGTAAGAAATATTCTAGGAAATGTAAATTGTTTGTCTTTTTATTCGTAATTTTTTGGGGGAAATTCCCAATATTACCCCGATCCCCCGGGCTCTGTCGTTTATCATTTTTGTTATTTATTTACGTACAGTTTAAAGAGTACCTGAACTGGATGTTGACGAGGTGAGGCTGAGAGCCGTCAGACTGCCAGTACGTCTCCAGGTTATCGTCTCTCAGCTGATCCACTCCGAACCCTGCAGAGGAGAGTAAACAACAACATCTGTAAACAAACACTGAGAGAACAACATCTCATACTGATGTACACCTGAACATCAGCAGGAGAGGACTCTTTAAAGTAGAGACACTACATACTGATATACACCTGAACATCAGCAGGAGAGGACTCTTTAAAGGAGAGACACTACATACTGATATACACCTGAACATCAGCAGGAGAGGACTCTTTAAAGGAGAGACACTACACACTGATATACACCTGAACATCAGCAGGAGAGGACTCTTTAAAGTAGAGTCACTTAAAAAAAAAAACACATTCTTTGACATGTTTGTATGTCTTAGTTTTCTGGGCCTATAGCTGTGTAAAATCCAAGTCAAATGTCCCCATAAATGATATATCATTTTGTACACACACACACACACACACACACACACACACACACACACACACACACACACACACACACACACACACACACACACACACACACACACACACACACACACACACACACACACACACCACACACACACACACACACACACACACACACACACACACACACACACACACACACACACACACACACACACACACCAGGTTTACAGGAGGACAGCGACCACACCGCCTGGGATCCGATCTCTCGGACCATCCCGGTTCTCTCCAGCTGCTTCGGGTCGACTCCGGGGGGGGTCTTACTGGGAGTCGCCATCCTGCCACCACAGAAGAAGAAAAACACACGATCAACACCACAGACAGTGTTTATCTAATTTATCTAATGTATCATATTCCAATGACTTGTATGTAGACTCTTATTGCACTATTTCTATTCTATTTCATTCTATTTTATTTGTATTACTTGCACTATTTTGTCTGTGTTGCTCTGTGGGAGGAGGAGCTTGTGACCTCAGATTTCCATTGATATTTCTACACTGTAGCGATGTACACATGACAATAAAAGCCTTGAATCCTTCACTGTCAACAACATGTATTTCTATTTGACTTTTCAGCTTCGTTTCATTTTCTAATTGAGATATCTACATTTTATGTTTGTTTATTTTCTACTCTTTCTCATTGTGTGCAATGCCTTGTTGACACGCTGCTGTGATGACAACATGTCCCAGATTGGAGTCAACAACTCTTAGCTATTAAAAGATAACAAGTGAACACAGATTCAGACCTTTTGAGGGTTAACAGATCCTTCTGCCAAAAATTCAGCTTATAAAGAAACACACCAACAACACGTGTCAATAAGACGGCAGTATTTAAGTATTTTCTCTCCAAATATGAGTAATAAAACCGTCTAAGTACATTTACAGGTACTTGTACTTTACTTGAGTATTCCATGTTGTGCTACTGTGTACTTCTACTCCACTACAGTTCAGAGGTAAATGGTGCTTTTACTCCACTACATGTATTTAATACCTTTAGTTACAGATCTGGATGAATGATGTGAAATATAACCAAGTGTTAAATCAGACTTTAGTTCCACCTGGAGTAAATCCACAAGCTACCCTGCAGTATACAAAGTCATTCAAACTAGCTGCACCTTCACCAGCTTTGAGAACACTTTAATGATCAATCATTATAAAACATATCATATATATTATTCTGAAATGGACCAATCTGCACAATGACTACTTTTACTGTCGCTACTTTAACTATATTTTGATGATCATACTTTTCTACTTTTACTTGAGGAACATTTTGAATGCAGGACTTTTACTGTAACAGAGTATTCCTACACTCTGGAACTTCTACTTTTACTCAAGATCTGAGTACTTCTACTTTTACTCAAGATCTGAGTACTTCTACTTTTACTCAAGATCTGAGTACTTCTACTTGTACTGAAGTGCAGACCTGAGTACTTCTACTTGTACTGAAGTGCAGACCATAGTACTTCTACTTGTACTGAAGTGCAGACCATAGTACTTCTACTTGTACTGAAGTGCAGACCTGAGTACTTCTACTTGTACTGAAGTGCAGACCATAGTACTTCTACTTGTACTGAAGTGCAGACCTGAGTACTTCTACTTGTACTGAAGTGCAGATCTGAGTACTTCTACTTGTACTGAAGTGCAGACCTGAGTACTTCTACTTGTACTGAAGTGCAGACCTGAGTACTTCTACTTGTACTGAAGTGCAGACCTGAGTACTTCTACTCGTACTGAAGTGCAGACCATAGTACTTCTACTTGTACTGAAGTGCAGACCATAGTACTTGTACTCTGATCTGTCAGTATAGTATTCCCTGACAGCAGTGTCACCATCAGTAAAACATAACAAACGTCTCTGTGGCTAGCTGTTAGCAGCTAATATTTCTCCACTAAAAGCCACTTACATTAACGTTAAGACAGAAATATGATTAAAACTTACAAGAGTTGTTATTCCAAGTGTTCAACGTGTCCTCTGAGTGCATCAGAAAACAGCTTTAGTCGCAAGAAAAGTGTGAAAATATCCGCTTTGTTTTGTTTTTTCTGCAGCTTCGAATCTCCCACTCCTGTGTGTCCGGGTTAAATGACGTCACCGGCAGAGCGTTTTGTCGCATGGTGTTTACGTCATGCCGTTGCCATATATTCTAATCTATGCATTTATACGCTGTTGTTATTGTGAAATAAAGGATAAACAGGACTTTGTTGTTATACTTCTGGTTCACGAGAAGCACTGTGACGTCACAGGATTCCAAACGGCTCAATTCTGTTCACACGCAGCGCGCAGTGTTTTGGAATCCTGTGACGTCAAAGCCATTTGGACTGACGTCACCTTGATCACCTTTCATGTGGGGGAAAGGTGATCCTCCCTCTGTGATCCACCAGTACACTTTTTGTTGTTGACAGGTGAACAGTCCCCTTTTGTTTACTCACATCATATTGTAAACATTATTTCCACAGCTGTATTTCAATCACTTCATTACTCTAGAATGTTTCTAAGGTGTAGACGAGAGAGGAGAGAGTTAGAGTTCAGTTCAGGCGGTAAACATCAAGAAATATCAAACACCATCTCTGAACTGTACAAAATCTTAGTGTGTACTACCGAGCAATTGGAAAGTACAAGAAATAAACTCCTAAATCTCAATGGGGACTCCGACAAGATGGGAGATTTGGAGTCAGAGTTTGACCTGGTCAAAGAACTGAAAACAAACACGGCGGCTTTGGAGATCGAGCGTCAAAATATGCAACCACAATATCAGGAAGCGCAGCAAAATCAGGATATCTATGACGAAGAAGTCGCGGTTTGTAAAGATTTGGAAAGAACGCGAGATGATCTCCGTAAAGAACTTGTTGAGATGAAAAGCGTCATCGAACATCCCAAAGAGTATCTGCTCAAACATCAAATAAAGCTGAAAAAAGGGATCATGCAAGATAACGAGGCCATGAAGAAGGAATTACATCGTCTAAAAGAGAGGCTTCGGCTTCTCGGGATTCCAGACGAAGCTCACGAGATCGCAAAAGTCGACACTGAAGATCTTATCAAAGGGAATAAGGATTTGCAGAGTGAGATTGACAATATGACCGTAGAGCTGAAGAGTAAAACATACATGAAGGAAAAATACACCGCACTAAAAGTGTTCCAACAAGACAAGACCCGCGAGAAGGAAGCTTTGCAGAAAGAGCTACTCGTTGCAGATCCAGAATGCAACGGCATGACCAACGTTGAGAAAGAAAAAGCCCTGAAAGCAAAGGAAGACACGGTGAGTCGGGAAAATGAAGCTTTGCAACGCGAGATGCAGGAGATTGAGAGAGAGCTGGAGAAGGAAGAAGCCCTGCGTGAAAAGTACAACGCGGCAAAACAGGCGGTCGAAGTCAAGAGCTGTGAAACTGAGGCTCTGCGGGAAAAACTGGAGTGTCTGAAGACGAAACATCAGGACCTGAAGAGAGAGAACGACAACGTGAAGGAGAACATCAAAGAGCTCGAGCTACAAAGAGAGTTCAAGGACAGCTACTTGGAACTGGAAGCTTTCGAGGACGAACTTCGTGCCGAATACAAAGTCCTGAGTAAGACACACGCAGAAGTCCATGAAAGAGTTCTGAAAGAGGAACAGTGGAAGGGCAAACACGACCGGCTGAAAAGACAAACGGACGCCATTGAGCTGCATCACGACGGACTCAGAAAGGAAATCCAGTCGTTCAGAGACAGACCCAAAACCCTGAGTGACTTCCAGGCCGACGTGAAAACAATACAGAAAGAAAAGAAAGCTCTGCTCAAACTGGCTGAATCGATGGTGAGAGAACTGAGAGGCTTGAAGAAGGTTCACATCGAAATGCAACCCGTGGAGAAACAGATCCAGTCCATCCGGTCGCAAAACATCTATCTGGCACAGTGGATCGGCATGCTTTGCGATCGAATCAGAACCGAAACCAGGTTGTCGGACGAATTAAACATCGTGAATGCACAGAACAAGGACTTGAGCGATCAGAGAGACGCATGTCTTGAAATGCTGGAGGAGAAGAAGGACTCTCGCAGCCAAAGCTAATCTTCTTACCGTGATTTCATCCACTTTCTTTTCTTTCTTTAATCTTTGAAGCGGGTTTTCCCCAGGTGCTCTGCTTTATTCCCGCATTACAACCTCTTGCTTTGGTTATTCTGCAAAAAACCTCTTGATATCTTTCGTTTACTCCGAGTCCTCGCACTCAACTTCACTTTATTTTGTCTCTTAAACTGTCAATCATTTAAAACCGGGTTTACACCAGGTGCTCTGGTGTTTCTTCCCGCATTATAACTACATTTTATTCCGGTTATTCTGTAAAAAAACATTGTTTCCTACGGGATGCCGTTCTAACCTTTCCATAATCTTTGAAGCGGGTTTACCCCAGGTGCTCCGGTTGCTTCCCGCATTACAACCTCTTGCTTTGGCTATTCTGCAAAAACCTTTATTTCCTACGGGATGACGTTCCAACCTTCGCTTTGACGTTAGAACCTTCGTTACCTACCTACAGGATGACGTTCCAACTTTCGTTTCCTACAGGATGATGTTCCAACCTTCGTTACCTACGGGAAGACGTTCCAACCTTCGTTACCTACAGGAAGACGTTCCAGCTTTCGTTACCTACGGGAAGACGTTCCAACCTTTCTACAGGCAGCTACGTTTCGTACGGGAAGACGTTCCAACCTTCGTTACCTACGGGAAGACGTTCCAACCTTTCTACAGGCAGCTACATTTCGTACGGGATGACGTTCCAACCTTCGTTACCTACGGGATGAAGTTCCAACCTTCGTTACCTACGGGAAGACGTTCCAACCTTTCTACAGGCAGCTACGTTTCGTACGGGATGACGTTCCAACCTTCGTTACCTACGGGAAGACGTTCCAACCTTTCTACAGGCAGCTACGTTTCGTACGGGATGACGTTCCAACCTTCGTTACCTACGGGAAGACGTTCCAACCTTTCTACAGGCAGCTACGTTTCGTGCGGGATGACGTTCCAACCTTCGTTTCCTACGGGAAGATGTTCTAACCATCGGCGGCATTTATACTGGGGACGCTTGGGACCCAAGCCCTTTTGGAACTTTTGGAAATGGACAAATGTTGTCCCCACCACTTTGCATTAGGATAATTCGTTTAAAATGTTCTGAAAATAAGCGTGCACAAAGAATTGTACACTTTGCGAAAGAAAACATGAACAATCTTGAGGACTGTTCACACTTGTTGGGTGTATTTAAAGGACCTGCGATGAGAATAGGTATGTATGGATCTTGGATAACTGGACTTAAACTCCCACTGTACATTTAACATATATATTCAATTTAATATTTAATGATCCATTCCTTAGACAATTAATGTATATGTAATATTTTGCTTTATATTTCGTTACTGTAAATTTGTATTACAACATGTATATTTTCTACTATTTTAATGCTATTTTATTTCAATTTATTTGGATTTTTGGTCTTTTAATTTCCCTAATGTGCGATGCCTTGTCTTTTTATGTTGCTGCAACGAAAACATTCTCATATTCTTGTAATGTATTGCCTCTGGTGACCTATATGTTGTTTGTTATGTTTTTGTTGTAATGTGTTAACGACTTAAAAATAAAGTATTACAAAACAAAATTAAAAATCTACAATTTTATGTAAAGTTGAAAAATATAATTTATAAATTAACAAATACAAGTATATATAGTAAGAATAAGAATAAGGATTTAAATTAAATGTTTTTAATTCAAATTAACATTATCAGAAAGTAATTCACACTAAAAAAGACCCTATAGTATCTATATAATACACAATATAAGGATGTATTGAATAAATTGAGTACTCTACATATCTCCTACACGGACTGGAGAGGTACTCGGATCTCATCTTTATTTTAGAAATATTTTAATCTTTGTGGAAAATACGTTTTCTTTCTAGTTGCCACGGAAAATTAATTTTTTATTAATTACAATTTAAATTAAACTGGTCCAGGAAAAATGACGTCACCCCCACAGCCTGTGTCGTCGCACGTTGTTTGCGTCAGCCCCCTCGCGCCATCTTTCAGCCGGCTCGAGAAGAACACGTTGCTGAAAGATTTCATAACTTTTTCTCTCTATATTTCGCCTCTAAACATCTTTTTTCTCCCGTTGTTTCTTCAACCGAGTAACGGGAGCAGAAGCGGGGTGAGTTTGTCTCTCAAAACCGTGGATTCTGTGCCGTTTTTAGGTGTTTTATTTAACCCTTACACCGATCATCTGTCAAAGTGCGAGGCCTCTGACGCTAAGCTAACTGTTAGCAACGGTTATAATGTGTGAAGCTTAAAGCTTAAAATGTGGCTTTTTTATTCATATTAACCCACTTTAAGATCTCAATGTTTTAAATGTGCATTATGTTATGTATATAACTAACATATACATATATAGTCGTCAGTAGATGGATAGACAGTAGTATTAATAACAGTAGCCATATTAATAGCTTCTAACGTGCGAATTTAACGGCACATAATAGCGTTAAATGTGTCATAAAAACTGCTTTTTAACCCACTTTAAGACCCATGTTGAGTTAATTTAACACTACTACGTGATCTCAAGTGGATTTGAATAATATTTAGTGTACAATTAATTGAAGAAAGGCTCAAAAAATGCCTTCCTCAAAGTCAAATGTTCTTATTTTACACATTTTCACTAAATGTTAACGTTTTTTGTGGGATTTCTTTCTATATTTTGGCTCATTCAGTTTAAATGTGGCATACAAAGTCTACCTTTTATGTAACATGCTTTTACGAAACATAATGTGGTTGTTAAAAGCACAATAACACCTGATTTAAGTGAATATATTACTATTCTGTATAAGCACACTCTATAAATATGTTCTTAGGGGCTTGAAATCTCTCAAAAAGCCATTTAAACTGCCTGTATTTGAATTAAAATGTGTGTTTGCAGGTGTATAATGTGGTTGTTAAAAGTCCTATAACACCTGATTTAACATGATGATGAAGGGAACATATTAGCATACTGTATATACTCTTATAATGTGTGTATTTAACATGAAAAACCAGCTTAAAGTGTGGCTTTTTAACCCACACAGGTATAGTTTTACGGTGTAGTGTTAAGCATAGCTGCTGTATCTTAAAGAAGCCTCAAAATCGCTTTAATAAATAGCATATTCTTCATCACACTCAAATGTCCTCACATAATGTCAGGATTCAATGTCTTATTATGGATTCATTCGGCGTGATGTCTCTGCAGGTTACTTAAGGACACATCCACAGACATCAGGGTGTTGTTGTTGTCTAATCCTTATTTGTCTTCATATGTGTTTCATTGGAGGTGTTTAAAAAAGTGGCAAAGCAACAACAAATAGCTGGCTTTATTGAACAAGAACCAATCATTAAACTCAAAAACAGAAGGGTTGATATACGCCAGATTATAGCTAAAAGCACACATAATAATCAACAAACATACAATATAAATACTAGCACATTTGTCAATATAACTATCGTTTTACAGTTCATTTAGAATCTCAAATGACATTATTATACAGACCTCAGACCCTGTTTTGGGAGACTCTATAAAGTTACCTAACAATCAACAACAATTCCTCGTGCCTGTCACACTGACACTAACAATTAAAACCAGATCAAGATACAGATGTATAACATATATATATATATACTTGTACATTTGTCCAAAAATAATATAACTTCTCAACTAATTCAACCAACAAAGAGACCGTTTCAGTCACTTGACTGGTTAGCAGCGGCTTCATTGAGGTCTTTGAAATGAAAATCCATTAAACCAGGATCACCGTTGCATCACATTTAGTTTCCAGTGAGGATCTGTTTCAGGTCTGTGGGAGTAGATTAGAGGCAGCCCTTTTGTTACAGGCCTTTTTTTGTTCAGGGTTAAATGTGTTGCTTCAGCAGAGTGGGGTGGATGGGGTGTGTGTGTGTGTGTGTGTGGACGGACTAGTGCGTTGGTGTTCGGATCAGGGGGTCACAGGTTCAAACCCCACTGCAGTCAGCATGTCGTTGTGTCCCTGAGACACTTCACCTCAAATTGCTCCTGTGGGGATTGCCCACAGTATTGAGTATGTAAGTCGCTTTGGATCAAAGCGTCTAACATGTAATGTATGTGTTTAACTCCGAACACTGACGTTTAAAATAATGCTGTTGCCTTTTATGCGCCCTCAAACCAAAATGCAGATTGATGTGATGTCAGAAAACAATATTTCTGTTAGTCAAGAACTGTATAATTACTCCAGAAGTATGATATACATATCATCGGTAGAAGATACACAAATACGCACAACAGTGACTATAAGGATATTATGTATAGAGTATTTATATTAAATACATAAACAAGTATACAGAATAGAAGGTAGTGTACATAAGGCTCACAAAATATAAACATTGAATGCACTATTATTAGAATAAATTACCGTTTTAAGTTGAATTTTTAAATCCTGAAAACGATAAATACACATGAGTTAATGAGTGATTTGAGAAGAGTGGGATCTGGTGAAACAAAGAGCGACTCAAGATCACTTTGGAGTAACTGACCTCCCTTTATATTAATAGAACAATAATGTCATTGTTAGCTAATGAATGTTTCCATGCTGAACAACGGCAACATGACAACGTTTTCATTGGTCCCTCTTCTTTAGAGAAGAGCAGGAAATGATGGATACACGGATCGTGTTCAAATCAATAGGCACGCAATGACTCTAAATAATAATGATCACGCCACCAAACACACATTCAGACTAAAGGAACCAGCCTGTTTGGAACATGGAAGAAGTAGAAAGTACAGGTATTTGTGTTCAACATGTAAGAAGTAAAAAGTCGTCAGAAAAATAAGTAGTGGAGGAAAATACTGATACCAGAAAAATGTACTTAAAGTGGACCTATTATGCTATATTGGAAAAATATATTGTAGGGCCATACCTATACAAAACATGTCTGTGAAGTTGTTTGCTTAAAATACCAAACAGATCACTCATTGTAGCCATGCCTCATGCTGCTCATACCCCTCTTTTGCAGCCCTGTTGCAAAGAGGCTGATTCTTAAATGCCATGTTATGCTCCTAACCACTAACCAAGCATTATTTCTGAAACAGTATGGAGCTCAAACCTTTCTCTCTCGCAGGGTTTACCACACATTACGTTACACATATTCTCTCCAGTAGCCTACAGCGTTAGCTCCATGGCTAGCTCTGAGTGTTAGCATGCTTGCTAATGTAAACACACAGCATATTACTCCCAAAACACGCTGCGCATTGTTTCTGATACAGCACAATGTTTACCGCTAGAACAGTGCCATTATATATAACAACTTTACTCTAAGTGCCTCCTGCAGACATCCTGCTGAATACACACACACAGCAGCGACGTGTGCCGGAGACGATAGGTTGGGACGTGTCACGTGTCCCGGAGACGATAGGCTGGGACGTGTCACGTGTCCCGGAGACGATAGGCTGGGACGTGTCACGTGTGCCGGAGACGATAGGCTGGGACGTGTCACGTGTGCCGGAGACGATAGGTTGGGACGTGTCACGTGTGCCGGAGACGATAGGTTGGGACGTGTCACGTGTGCCGGAGACGATAGGCTGGGACGTGTCACGTGTGCCGGAGACGATAGGTTGGGACGTGTCACGTGTGCCGGAGACGATAGGTTGGGACGTGTCACGTGTGCCGGAGACGATAGGCTGGGACGTGTCACGTGTGCCGGAGACGATAGGTTGGGACGTGTCACGTGTGCCGGAGACGATAGGTTGGGACGTGTCACGTGTGCCGGAGAATATAGGAAGGGACGTGTCACGTGTGCCGGATGTCGCCAATGATGTTATAGGAATGGAAATCAAATGTAATGTAATAGGAGCAATGTTTTTTTTGAGATGTGGGTACTGAGGAAAGAGAGAGGGTTTTGTTTTCTGACACTTTGTGAGTCTCCTGACACACCGGGGACACATATTTATGTATAAAAGACATCAAAAAGTGCATTCTGCATGATAGGTCCCCTTTAAGACATCTTGTTTACGGGCGTCACGTTCTCGAGATAATTTATATATCTTATAAACAAGATCAGCGCCACAGTACTCGTACGATATCTTTCTAGAAAACCCCCTGTGATGTGTGTACACGTTTCTCTCTGAACTTACATCTCTATCTGTGTTTTTCCTTCAGCTCCTCGGTGCTAGCGTCCATCCTTCCAGCCTCCCATCATGGCGGATAAAAACACCAGGATCGCCATCGTCAATCACGACAAATGCAAACCTAAAAAATGTCGTCAGGAGTGCAAGAAGAGCTGCCCGGTGGTCCGCATGGGTGAGGGATCATTATATACATGCACAGAGACATACCTGGGGGGAAAGAAGACTCAAAAATCTAATTTACGGGTGCAGAAAACTGGGAAAAATATCAATTCATTTGAAGAACAATCATGAAGTTGTAAAAGGGTTACTTTCAGAAGTCATCACTAGAAGATAAGTGGCTTTTACGACGTTATATCAAGGCTCAAGCAGCTGATTGACAGCCTTCCTCAAAGTCCAATCTTCTTATTTCCAGTAAATATTTAAGTTATTTGTTTGATTTCTTGTTATATTTTGCCTCATTCAGCTTTAAGTCTTCTTGTTTGTGCTTTACTCCTCCTGTAAAACGCTGTTACGATACACATTTGTACACATTCTGTAAATGTGTACTTCACTACAGCTGTCAGGTGCTTGAAACCCTTCAAAATGCACCTGGAAAGTGCTTGACTTTGACTGTAATGTGTGTATAAATGTGTGTGTTTGCAGGTAAGCTGTGTATCGAGGTGACTCCTCAGAGTAAGATCGTCTGGATCTCTGAGTCTCTGTGTATAGGCTGCGGCATCTGCATCAAGGTAAACACGCCTGAACGCACACAGTACACTGTGTTTAATATTATAACGTGTCAGAAACAGGTCTATCGCCAGGTAGGGTTACACGTACGAGGATTTTGACTTGGTGGCGTGGTGCATACATACAAAATAGCATTACAAAATATTAGAAATCATTAAAAATATAGTAAAATATTTCAGTATTTACATAGAAATAGAATGGAATAAAATACAGCAGTAATAAAAAAAAGCAAACAGATCAGAATTTGCTCTTCTATCGAATGTTTCGTGGGATATTTCTTGTTCAGCCGGCAGTAAATGGAGGATTTAAAGGGATTGATAATGTTTTTGTTTATTTAAAAACATTACAACAACAGCTGTGCACGTACATAACAACCCAAAAAAATAAACAATGCAATACAGCTATAGATACAAATAGAGTGGTGCAGTGACGAGTCCTAAAACCCAGAAGTGAGTTAGCATTTTACCACTTCCTGTTCTCTCGACAAAAAGCAATGAGATCTCTCCAGAGGATTTTAGAAAATAGCTCGAACTAAGATCTGTGGAAAAAGAACCTGTTTGATAAATGCACGTTTTGTTCAGCCGGATAATCTCCACGTCTGCCCTACTTTTATAATGTTCGAATCATAAATCTAATGGCCAGAAGCAAAATGCTAACGTGATGCTATAAAGGAACTACAGCCGAGTCCAGCAGCACGACTTCAACGTCACGCCGACTTCAGATCCAGATTCAAACACACAGATTCTAAATGGAACGAGTTGAAGCGTTTGTTTGAACACTTTGCAGGAGGCAGGTACTTGCTTTCAAGCAGAACAGGGCAAACTAACTTAGAGGAGTGTTTACGTGTTCGGCGTAATGACGTACAACGATTGATACAATCGATTCTATTGGCTCTTAACGGTTCAAAAGAGGTGTCAATCACCAAAATCGACCAATGGGTTCCAGGAAACGGCAAATGACCCCAGAAGTGTTTTCTTTTCTAAATCTCTCTAAAAAGGTCAAATGTCACTTGTTTTGCATCAATCTTGATACAGGGTACTTATTATATGTTATAGTTTGGATTCCTAAAGCTTTTAGTCTACTATCCCATCATTCAAGGCTGGTTTTCACTATAAGTAATGTTTTTTCTTTTTGGACGGACACTATAATTAAATCTTTTTACTATGTTCAATCTGAATTTACTTTAAAATAAAAACATCTATATTGATTCTGACTCTTCTACGTCCAACTCACAGGTTTATCATTGCTTTGAGAAAAAAGATTATTAATTTACCTCTTTTCGAAGTGTAGTCATTTGTTCTGGGAATGTCATTTTCGAGCCTGAGACCTGGAAACAGGCTCGGGGCTCAACAGGTTAACTCAGAAGCCTCAGATTGCTGATAATAAAGGGAAATATGAAGGTTATTTCAAGCTTGATATGTAAATACGTTATTGGGCTTTTTTCCTATCAACTTAAATGTGTTAGAACATGTTTTCAACTTTAACAACTGTGCTTCCTAACACATGAATACTGTGTAATATATTTAAAAAGTACAATATTAATTCTGCCATATTTCACTCTTTTAATTAGCTGAGGGCCGATTCAAAATGGCCGTAGTTTGGACACCCCTGATTTAAAGGAATTGATAATTTTTTAAGTCTGTTTGTGTTTCCTGGTTATAGAAATGTCCGTTTGGAGCGCTGTCGATCGTCAACCTGCCGAGTAATCTGGTGAAGGAAACCACACACAGATACTGCGCCAACTCCTTCAAACTGCACCGGTACGACCACTCAACCATCTTCATGACCAATATATATCTTTGTTATTCAAGTTTTTATTTATGAACATACATGGTACACGGGAGAGGTAGGAGAGAGGGGAGAGAGGGGGGAGACAGGGGGGAGACAGGGGAGAGGTGGGAGAGAGGGGTGTGAGAGGTGGGAGGGAGGGATGGAGAGGTGGGGGAGAGGGGTGGGAGAGAGGGGTGTGAGAGATGGGAGAGAGGGGTGGGGAGAGAGGAGAGAGGGGGGAGAGAGAGAGAGGTGGGAGAGAGGGGGGAGAGAGAGAGAGGTGGGAGGGAGGGATGGGAGAGGTGGGAGGGAGGGATGGGAGAGGTGGGAGAGAGGGGTGTGAGAGATGGGAGAGAGGGGTGGGGGAGAGTGGTGGGAGAGAGGAGAGAGGGGGGAGAGAGAGGGGGAGAGAGAGAGAGGTGGGAGAGAGGGGAGAGAGAGGGGAGAGAGGGGGGAGAGAGAGAGAGGTGGGAGGGAGGGATGGGAGAGGTGGGAGAGAGGGAGAGAGAGGAGAGAGAGAGGCCCCAGGCTCCTCCAGTCTGAGGTCCCAGGCTCCTCCAGTCTGAGGTCCCAGGCTCCTCCAGTCTGAGGTCCCAGGCTCCTCCAGTCTGAGGTCCCAGGCTCCTCCAGTCTGAGGTCCCAGGCTCCTCCAGTCTGAGGAGTCCCAGGCTCCTCCAGTCTGAGGTCCCAGGCTCCTCCAGTCTGAGGTCCCAGGCTCCTCCAGTCTGAGGTCCCAGGCTCCTCCAGTCTGAGGTCCCAGGCTCCTCCAGTCTGAGGTCCCAGGCTCCTCCAGTCTGAGGTCCCAGGCTCCTCCAGTCTGAGGTCCCAGGCTCCAGAGCAACACAACAAACAGATACAATAGTGCAAGGAAATACAATTAATAGAAAGTGCAGAAGAGTCTACATACAGTCATTAGAATATTGATATTGATATGAGTTGCAAACAGATGTTATGGATGTTCTCTCAAAAGTTCAGGTGATAACAGTCTGTGGGTGAGACTGTCCCTGAGCTTCTTCAGGTAAAGAGACCTGAACCTCAGTCTGCTTGTGTTGTGTGTTGTGTTATAATGTGTGTGTGTGTGTGTGTGCGTGTGTGTGTTTGTGTCAGACTGCCGATCCCTCGCCCCGGGGAGGTTCTGGGTCTCGTCGGGACCAACGGGATCGGGAAATCCACGGCTCTGAAGATCCTCGCTGGAAAACAGAAACCAAACCTGGGCCGGTTCGATGTGAGTGTTAAACCGTGTGTGTGGTGCTGATATGATGTGTCTGTGTGTGTGTGTGAGCAAGAAAAGGAAGGAAATAGTGCAGAAAATGTTGGATAGATATTGTTTGAAACGAGCTTAA
>CM062286.1:3222393-3279893 GCA_031216635.1 Dissostichus eleginoides
TTTACCCACAATGCCTCTGTACTGCTGGTGATACTACGGGGGGTTTAAATGAATGATGGAACCAGATTGTGGAGGTTTCTTTCAACCTGCCGTTTTGTCTCAGTACCCGTCGATGGTGAAGACGATGGGAGACTTCACTCTGGAGATCAGAGCTGGAGAGTTCACCGACTCTGAGATCATGGTGATGCTCGGGGAGAACGGTCAGAGCACTTTCATAACATTATATTTATGATTATAACCTTGGTGTTTCTATCTGTGGGTTCAAAAGTATTTCCTTAATGGGCGCTTTCACACCGCAGTACTTTTCCCTCAAAGGTTCATGAGAACTTAGTTCAGGAGAACTCTTTAGTTCTGGTTTGCAATCCGCCCAGCCAATCAGACATAGGAACCTTTTTCTCCCACGGAAAAGGGGGTAAAAAGGTTCTGATGAACTCATTTTAGTTCCGGCTCTTTTTGGTGTGAACGCGACATATCGGAACTAAAGTGGGAAAAGACTGCGGTGTGAACGCGCCTAATTCTATAAGAGTATGAGAACTCTTCAAGTCTTTTTCTACTTCTTGGAATCAGGAATTTCTGCACTTTTTCCTTCCTTTCCTCCCTCACTTCTTACCTTACATTTCTCTCACTTCCTCCCTCACTTTTCCTCCATGTACCCCTGACTCTAACCTCAGATATCTGTCCCCTGTCCTTCCTCTATCACCAGATGATTACCAATATGTAAATGTGGACCAACTTAGCATGGGATGTTTCTCTGTGTGTTTAATGTTGTTTTGATATATTCCTTCAGGCACGGGGAAGACCACCTTCATCAGGATGCTAGCTGGAGGACTCAAACCTGACGGAGGAGGTGAGCGTCTCTCACACACACACACACACACACACCACACACCACACACACACCACACACTGACCTGCGCTCTGTCTTCCAGGAGACATCCCCATCCTGAACGTCAGCTACAAGCCTCAGACCATCAGCCCCAAATTCAAGGTGTGTTTCATTCAATCCTTCTTAACATATACCTTTTTCTGTCCATTAGATGTTCTCCATTTGCTCTGAATAAACACTGTTGCTGTTCTGAACTCTCGCAAAGAAATAACAAGAGAATGTTTATTATTTTCTATATTAAGCCATTTCATTTTAGGGTCCATTTGATGCAGAAAGGCCTTCAAATGTTGCCTTATGTTGACTATTATGTGTGTGTGTGTGTGTGTGTGTGTGTGTGTGTGTGTGTGTGTGTGTGTGTGTGTGTGTGTGTGTGTGTTGTGTGTGTGTGTGTGTGTGTGTGTGTGTGTGTGTGTGTGTGTGTGTGTGTGTGTGTGTGTGTGTGTGTGTGTGTGTGTGTGTGTGTGTGTGTGTGTGTGTTTCAGGGCAGCGTCAGAGCTCTGCTGCACGAGAAGATTCGAGACGCCTACACACACCCTCAGTTCATCACCGACTGCATGAAGCCAATGCAGATTGAGAGCATCATCGACCAGGACGTAAGACACACTCACACACACACTCACGCTCTTTTGTCTCTGCAGCGGACGTAAGGGGAGCAAGGAAAGGAAGGACATTTGAAGAAAAGCAGAAATCTGAGATTAAAGTCAGGGATAAGTGAAGGAAAAGGGAGCGAGGAGAGGAAGCAAAAGGAGGAAGAGGAGAAATGGAAAGGAACAAGGGACAGATATTTGGGGTAAAGGTGAGGAAGGAAGCGAGAGGACGGGAAGGAAAGAAATACAAAGGAAAGGTTAGAGAACTTTTACCCAATGGAAACGCCTCCATTGGACTCCTTTGTTTACTTCCTGAGCACAGGGACATCACTTTGCCAAACGCTCGCTCCTATTGGCTAGCGCTCCAACACTTTGTGCATGATAGGCTAAGGGGCGGGACATCTCTAAGCGGTTGACCAATCACAACAGAGCCAGCCAGCTAACCAATCAGAGCAGACTGGGCTCTGGTTTCAGACAGAGGGTGAAAAGAGGTGCTGCACTCTATCAAGGTACACACAAAGAGGTGCTGCAGCACAGACAGTATGAGAAGTATTAACCCTCTCTCTGTCTCTCCTCTCTCTCTCTCTCCTGTCTCCTCTCTCTCCTGTCTCCTCTCTCTCCTCTCTCTCTCTCCTGTCTCCTCTCTCTCCTCTCTCTCTCTCTCTCCTCTCTCTCTCTGTCTCTCTCTCTCTCTCTCCTCTCTCTCCTCCTCTCTCTCCTCTCTCTCTCCTCCTCTCTCTCTCCCCTCTCTCTCCTCTCCCTCTCTCTCCTCTCTCTCTCTCTCTCTCTCTCCTCTCTCTCTCTCTCTCCTCTCTCTCTCTCTCTCTCTCCTCTCTCTCTCTCTCTCTCTCCCCCCCCCCCCCCTCTCCCCCCTCAGGTGCAGAACCTGTCTGGAGGAGAGCTCCAGAGAGTGGCTCTGACTCTCTGTCTGGGGAAACCAGCTGATGTTTATCTGATCGACGAGCCCTCAGCGTACCTGGACTCAGAGCAGAGGCTGATGGCCGCCAGGGTCATCAAGAGGTCACTCTCTTTAGATTCATTTCCTCCTCCCTTTATGTCCTTTCCTTTCTGTGATGTCCTCCCTTCCTCATTATCTTGAACGTCATGTTTCTCTACATTCTTCTCAGGTTAACTTCATATCTCACTCCTTCCTTGCTCACATTTCCCTTTATACATCCTTCCTTTCACTCACTGTTTTCCTTCATATATTGTTTAGTTGTTGCTTCCTTCCTTGTCTTATTTCCTCACCTTCTCCATCTTTTCCTTCCTCACCTTTCCTTCACACTTCCTCTGACTGTTCCTTCAGATTTCTCTCCCTGCTTCCATCTATTTTCCTTCATCATTTCCTGTCTCCTCCTCCCTTTCCCCTCACATCCCTCCCTTCCTCCCTCTTCTCCCTTGTGTCTCTAACTCTGTTGTTGTTGTTGACTCCCTGCAGGTACATCCTCCACGCCAAGAAGACAGCGTTTGTTGTGGAGCACGACTTCATCATGGCGACGTACCTCGCCGACAGAGTGATCGTGTTCGACGGGACCCCCTCCACACACACCTTCGCCAACACGTGAGACTTTTAGAAAGAACAACACAGTGTGGAGGAAACTCTGAAACTGATCAATGGTCCAGGGACAGAGTTTGTGTTTGGTTAGATTTAAGTCATAAAGAAAGTCAATATCCAAGAGGAAGTTCTCTGTTCAACACACAAGACTAAACATACACTTTAACAGAGTGAAAGACGATGTGTTTTAATGATGATATGATCATTTGACACGACACACACCAATCCAACTCTCTCTGATATCTGAATGAATCATTCATATTCATATTATCCTCCCTCTCTCTCTTTCCCCCCCCCCCCCCTTCTCCCTCCCTCTCTCTCTCTCTCCCCCCCCCTCAGTCCTCAGGGTCTGCTAGCCGGGATGAACCGCTTCCTGTCGCTGCTGGAGATCACTTTCAGACGAGACCCCAACAACTTCAGGCCTCGCATCAACAAGGCCCACTCTATCAAGGTACACACACACACACACACACACACACACACACACACATAACACACAACTCTATCAAGGTACACACACACACACACACACACACACACACACACAACCATCAAGGTACAAAACACACACACACATATATAACACTGACCCCTGCTGGTGATTTGGGGAATTACAACAATAATGCAGAAGGAAATCAGATCAATCTAGCTCAGTTTGCTTTCTCATCTACTCTCCCTCCTTTCTCATCTACTCTCCCTCCTTTCTCATCTACTCTCCCTCCTTTCTCATCCCTCCTTTCTCATCTACTCTCCCCTCCTTTCTCATCTACTCTCCCTCCTTTCTCATCTACTCTCCCTCCTTTCTCATCCCTCCTTTCTCATCTACTCTCCCCTCCTTTCTCATCTACTCTCCCCTCCTTTCTCATCTACTCTCCCCTCCTTTCTCATCCCTCCTTTCTCATCTACTCTCCCCTCCTTTCTCATCTACTCTCCCCTCCTTTCTCAATCACTCTCCCCTCCTTTCTCCTCTACTCTCCCTCCTTTCTCATTTACTCTCCCTCCTTTCTCATTTACTCTCCCTCCTTTCTCATTCACTCTCCCCTCCTTTCTCATTCACTCTCCCCTCCTTTCTCATCTACTCTCCCTCCTTTCTCATCTACTCTCCCTCCTTTCTCATTCACTCTCCCCTCCTTTCTCATTCACTCTCTCCTCCTTTCTCATCTACTCTCCCTCCTTTCTCATCTACTCTCCCTCCTTTCTCATCTACTCTCCCTCCTTTCTCATCTACTCTCCCTCCTTTCTCATCCCTCCTTTCTCATCTACTCTCCCCTCCTTTCTCATCTACTCTCCCCTCCTTTCTCATCTACTCTCCCCTCCTTTCTCATCCCTCCTTTCTCATCTACTCTCCCCTCCTTTCTCATCTACTCTCCCCTCCTTTCTCAATCACTCTCCCCTCCTTTCTCCTCTACTCTCCCTCCTTTCTCATTTACTCTCCCTCCTTTCTCATTTACTCTCCCTCCTTTCTCATTCACTCTCCCTCCTTTCTCATTCACTCTCCCCTCCTTTCTCATCTACTCTCCCTCCTTTCTCATCTACTCTCCCTCCTTTCTCATTCACTCTCCCCTCCTTTCTCATTCACTCTCTCCTCCTTTCTCACTTACTCTCTCCTCCTTTCTCACTTACTCCCCTCCTTTCTCCTTTCTCTCCCCTCCTTTCTCATTCACTCTCCCCTCCTTTCTCATTTACACTTCCCTCCTTTCCTTCACCTTTATTTTCCTCACTGTTACCACAAATGTCTGTCTCTCCTCCTTCCTTACTCCTTTCCTCACCTTTTACCCTCTCTCCTCCTTCCTTCCCTTCCTCCATTACTCCCTTCCTTTCCTTGGTTGCTTTTCCTTTATTTATCAGATTACTGTCCTCCTTTCCTTCAGATTTCCTTCCTTCCTCCCACTTTGATTTTCCTCCCTTTCCCATTCACCTTTCCTTAAATATTCCCCCACTTCTTCCCTCTCTTAAATGTACCTTCTATTTCCCCTCTTAAACATCAGATGTCCGTCTCTTTTGACCCCCTTTCTCTCTCTATGTGTCCTTGTTATTCTCTCTGTGATTGTTCCTGTAAAGCTCACATACTTTTATATTTAAATAAACCTAACTTCTCTCTCTCTCTCTCGCAGGACACCGAGCAGAAGAAGAGCGGAAATTACTTCTTCCTGGACGACTAACACCACTTCCTGCGTGACCGACCGTGACTGAATAAAGCCGTTAAATCTCACCAACATGTACAACCAAGGCTTCGTTAAATAAAATATATCATATGGAACTTTAAAGATTTAAAACCCAACCCATCGGCCTTTTATTGTACCGAGGCTGCATTCAATAGCCAGCAATGTTGTTAAACGCTTAAATAAGTGCATTGCATTCTGGGTCACGATGTGTTCACATTGTGGAGCATATATTTTAATTCATGCATTTACAACAATAAACTGATTCTACCTGATCCAAGACCTGTTTCCATCTTCACTTATTACTCATACTGCATAAAATATCTTCCCTGTACTTAAACGCCTGATGGTTCCGATGGTTTTAAGGTCTCCCATCATGCAAAGTGCACTCTTTGATGTCTTTTATACATAAATGTGTCCCCGGTGAAGTTGTTAAAGAGTATGTTACTAGTACTTTTACTTCAGTAAGGATCTGAGTACCACGTACCATATTCAGTCACTACCACCTGTATGTTGGGGTTAGATCTTTTTTTAAATAATATTATTATTATAATGTTTCTATTTTAATTCTCAACAGTTTAGATACTGATGAGAACAACACTGTGGTTCCAGCTTTCTAAAAGTCAGTGTAATGTGTACATGTGATATCTTTGGGTTATGGGCTGTTGGTTACCCTGAAATAAGGAATTGGAAGACATATTGGGTTTAAAGAAGTGGTTATGGGTCCACACAGATCAGAAGCTTAAACACTGAAGCCTTAAGACATTAAAACAACATTTAAATATTAATAAGTAAAACACAACTACTAAATGGACTCAAAACATTTACTCAACGTTTCTGATGAAGACTGTTCAAAAAATGAAGATCAAGGCCTCGTGGGCGAATAGCTGCCGTTTCACATTTGATTCACCCTGAGGTCATGATACCATAAAGTGCAGCCGCTAGTTAATATGTTGTTATTCAGCACACTGAGTCCCTCCTCTGCACGGATTGGCCCAAGGTTTTGGACATCACCCAGATCCAATGTCTGACTCTTGAAAAGCTGTTGCAGTGAATGATATGGTGTCCTTAATCTCTATCAATAGTTTAACACAGGAAGTGGTCCATTTGAGTTGGTTTCCGTGGTATATGTTCCAAATGATCATTACAGTTCAATTAAGTGTGTAATGTATACCCTAAAGTAGCATGAAGTTCCCATCATGCACTGCTCTCTGACATCCTTCAGTTTATGATGTTACCACCAAGCCTTAGCCTCTTAAGCCCCACGGACCCTTCGGCGGGTCCGAAACCACAACATCTGCAAGCAACCAGTAGCGTGGCGTGGGGAAAAAAATAGGGGAAGGCAATAATACGTCCTTTTTTTGGGGTCGGGGGGGTGGTCAATGTAACGCTGTAACCAGATGAGTGATTACAGCGCCGGTATCATTTTACACACATTTGTATCATACAGACGCAGGACTTACACACGCCTGTTATCTAACCGACAGGTCCGCACGCACTCTCCAGCCCAAACTCTAATAAGCATTCATTCACAAACTAAATCAGGAGACCTTTAACGTTTTACGTCCGATTCGCTCCTTTTTTCCTCGCTGTACACAGCTCCAGTTTGGGCATTGGCCTGTCATCAGATTTAATTTTAGTTGCTGCTGTAGCGGAAGTTTAGTACAATTATTTTTGATTAAATACTCCAAATCTCCACCCTCCATAATTGCACTTGCTTCAGTTGCTTGCTACTTTCTAACCGCCTCTGGCTTCCCTTGGCATGGCCCTGACCAATCACAGGTTGGCAGGGGCATGACGTGAGCCTCGTCTGATTGGTCAATCCCTCAATTTTTTTTCACCAAGGGAAGCCAATTTCGGCTAGCCTCCTCTCGCAACAGTGAGTGCAATCTACTGTTTTACCATAACATATGTCTTACCTTTGTCGTTGTCTGATCAAAAGTCGTGTTCAACGGCATTAAAACGAGAAAAAACGCAGTTGAAGGTTAATCCATAGGTTAATCCAATGTGTGTCACTTTGAAAAAATTATTGATAATCCATAATTCAATTTTTATGCAAAAATCGGAGAATAAAAATTACCTGCTAATGGTAGCCACCAGAGTGTGTTGCAGCTCCGGTTTTGGCTACGCGTCACTCTCACTCCTTATTTGGTAACCTGTGTGTGTATGTGGGACTTCCCCTCGATTCCATTGGCTCTGACGGTTAAAAAGAGATGTCAATCATCAAAATCGACCAAGGGGGGCCAGAGATATGGAAAATCCACCCAAATGACCCCAGAAGTGTTTTTTTTGTTGCTAAACCTCTCTAAAAAGGTCAAATGTCACTTGTTTTGCATCAATCTTGATACAGGGTACTTATTATATGTTGTACTTTGGATTCCTAAAGCTTTTAGTCTACCATCCCATCATTCAAGGGTAGTTTTCACCAGTGCTTGAATTGGAATAATAAAGGTGCCAGTACTCTAAATCAGCAACTGTTTCAAGTCAATTTATTTATACAGCCCAAAAACAAGTATTTGGCTCAAAGTCATAGTATATCCTATAATGCTGGTGGGTTTGTCTCTTTACTGTAGATTTTAGAAAGGCTCACTGTACTTAAACAAAATGACTCAGGGTGCATCTGAGATTAGAGGGGTGCAGTGGTAAAGTGCTATTTTTATAAGGGTGGAGTGGACCTGACACGCATGTTCCCCCGGGCAGATTTCTTTTTAAATATTGAAGTTAAATGCATCAATCTGGTGCACTTTGAGAGCATAATGAAGAGATATATGGATACCTCTCAACATCCATATGAAACAGAACTGTAAACAGATTTACTTTTTCTTATGGATATAAAAGAAAGTAAAGCCTGACTCCTACTGGCGGCTGGTTAAATGGCTCCTCGTCCCTGAGTACACTCAGCATCTTTCAGCAGGAAAGGAGAGAGGGAATCCTTGTCCGGCGACAACCGCTGTCTTTTCGCACTATTATTAAGCCACGCTAACATTTTCGAAATGCTAACGTTATGTGATGTCTTTTCTGCTCTAGTCTATCGCGGCGGCGCGTAATAGATGCGTCATGAGATGCCGCCGGCCTCCGGCCGCATCTCATGACGCATCTATTACGCGCCGCCGCGATAGACTAGAGCAGAAAAGACTAGAGATGGCAAATCCGGATCCTTTTACGGACTCAGGGTCTTCTGAGTCAGTCATTGAAGAGATCCGGATCATACAAGTCATTTGAGTCATATGAGTCAGCAGCACCAAGACTGTAGAAATCCTATCGCCGAAACCGAAAACTTGTTGCATTTCACGAGCATATTAAACTGACGTTACATTAACCTCCGCTACAGTGTCTTTTGCTTTAATAAAAAATGTTGATCACAAAAAAAAAGGGTTATTTTGCGATTTGGCGAATCTGAGTCTGCTGTTGACTCGTGCATGAGGAGGACGAGTCTGCTGGATCTCTGGATCTGCTGCTATACGGTTACGGCTCTGAGTCCGCACGAGTCTGCTCTGCTGTGCTTTGCACAGTGAGTCAGGATTTGCGAATCTGAGTCTGCTGTTGACTCGTGCATGACTACGAGTCTGCTGGATCTCTGGATCTGCTGCTATATGGTTACGGCTCTGAGTCCGCACGTCTGCTGTGTTTTGCACAGTGAGTCAGGATTTGCGAATCTGAGTCTGTGAAGTTCCGCTGACTAACTCGTAGGCTACTGGTCTCTCTCGATCATTGACCTGGATCCACGGATCCCGCGATTTTGATTAAGTCCATTATGTTTCCGGCTCTAAATGAAGTTTCAGTGTAGACTTCTAACAAAATTGTCATGTTGTGCAACAGTCTCCTGCGTGTAATAGCTGCATTTCCAATAAGGATCTTACTTGGCAAAACGTTTATTTTGAACATAGCACACAAAAAGAAACAAACATTGACAAATGATAGAAAATTGCAAACAGTTAGAATATATAAAATGTCTTAATTATACAATTATTGTTATTGGGTCAAGGGGGCTGGTCAACAAATCACCACTGCAACAACTTCACACAGTATCTCCACCCATGATAAAATAACTATGAAAAATAAAAAATAATTAAAATGAACATATATACATATTTGGGTCATGAAAACAGTGTGTATGTAGATCTAATCATATGCCCCCCCCCCTATTTTCTCATGGACTGCGTAATCATTGCAATACTGGTGCTTGTAGGCCCTATGTGTTAAATTTGTGTAAAGTGGTGTCGTTTGCTTTAATAAAACATGTTGATCACAAAAAAAGGGTCATTTTGCGAATCTGAGTCTGCTGTTGACTCGTGCATGGCTACGAGTCTGCTGGATCTCTGGATCTGCTGCTATATGGTTACGGCTCTGAGTCTGCTGTTGACTCGTGCATGATATATAGCCGCGGGAGCCGGGAGCCGGGTGCTGGAGGAGGGGCTGCAACATGTTACTGTTAATCTCTCCCCACTTTTGGCCACACCCCCTAAGTAAAATGTCTTCCCGGCCGCGGCTATGCTCGTGCGCAATATGACGAGTATGGATGGATCTCTGGATCTGCAATGCTATTACGGTTAGGAGCCGTAATTTACGGCTCCCCTGAGTCCCCACGAGTCTGCAGGAAGTTTCACTGATCCGCGTCCCCTCCCCTGAGCCAAACGATAACTTCTGGCAGCTATCCTACTTGCTAAAGGCTAGGCAGATGGACTGGGGTACGTTGTAATGTGATTTTACATGTTATCAAGAGAGTAGCGAGTGACGCAATTTATAGTTTTAATTTGTACGTCACACCAGGTGTAGGACTCAAAGGACTCGGGTTAATGGAGAGGGGAGACTCGTCACGACCAGCTCATTTCTAGGATCCGGGTTAATGATCCGGATGAATCAGGACTCGCCCATCTCTAGAAAAGACATCACCTTGCCGATACTAAGAAGTGCCGGTACCACATGGGTAAAAATCAGAAGTGCCGGTACTGCGTACCGGTGAGTACCGGCCCAATTCAAGTACTGTATATATGTTAAGACTTTTCTCGTTCTTAATATAGACTATATTTAGGGTTGATATGTGTTGACTTTACTTTAAAATAGCAGATCTCTGTGACCGGATAGTTTTTCTGGCTTAGTGAACGTGTGTCTCTTCCTTGGAGGAGCAGCATCGCCCGGACTCCGCTGCTGCACAGTGGCTCCTCTGTGCAGAGAGTCTGCACTGCAGCGGTGTGTGTCAGCAACGTGCAGTCAGGGGGAGGCACGGATTGGCCATCGGGAGAGTCGGGACTTAAACGCCGCGACTTTCTGGCTAGCACTTAGCATGTGGGACCGGACAGCTCTGATCCCCATCAGTGGCGCCCCAACACACTTTCCCCTCCCCCCCCCCGGTTCATGTTTCGCAGATGCAAACATAACATCCAATACTTGCATCAACCTCTCAATAACACTGATGACACGGGTAAGGACTTTCCCTTCCTCACACAATAAGTATATTGGGTTTTGTTTATCATTACCAGTTTAACATACCTGGTTTTCAGCAGATGCATTTGTGGCAGACGATGACACACTCGTGATTTCTGGAGGACTTTATGATGGCCACCCGATATACGACAACGTTCCAGAAGCCCCAGCAGCAGACCGATCTCAATTCCGTCTCCAGTTCCTTCATTAAGGACCGAGTTCCTGCAGCTTTGGTGATCGAAAGGAAGGACAAAACTGTTTTCCTCTTCCCCAAATGAGTAGAGAACTTCAGGACTGACATTTCTCCCATGAGAAATGTCAAAATGATTCTTAAGAGTCTGACAGCAGAGAGGACAGCCAAAACAATGATGGGCAGAACATTGAAACAAGGACAATGCTGATTGATTTGAACACCAATTTTACTCACTAAGCTGTCAATACTAGAATACAGAAATACATTAAGATAGCAACAACGTAACTACACTATTTCACACAACAACAATATAAACTTACTGCAGATCAAATCCATTTCATGTGAACACCAGTAAAGAGTAGTCTTTACATACAGCAGAACTACATAAATTGGCCTTTTGTTATTAATGATAAATTAAGTGTGTTAAATTCTTACCGATGCTATTTGTGAACGATAACAAAGTTGAAACATGAACATCTGAACCTGACTAAAGCCTTGTAAGGGTTATCTGTCCTGTGAGCGCACTATTTATGCAAAGATCTTGTCATTGGTTGTCTTCTTCTTTTTGTCACAGCCCGTAACAGCCGTCCAACCAGCATCTCGCATCCTTTTCATTGCTGCTAACTTCAAGGAGTTCCCTGGTGATTTCTGAGAGACGGGGCTTTGGATCTGAAAAAACAATGATCCATTTTTGTATAAATAAAAATGACATGCGATAGTTTGTTTTTATGTCTATGTATACAATGCATCAACTTTTTTAAATAGCATGTTACCTTTTTGAAGATGTTGAACTTGCGGTGTAGAGCGGAAACATCTGGTATATGTGTATTAGCAACGGTCTGCCAAGAAGAGAAACAGAAGACTAAACCAGCTCTTTTGGCAATCGTGCACTTGTATCAGATACAACTCAAAAAAACAATGATACTATGTACTTACTGTGTAATTCAATAAACCATCAATCAATACAAATACAACTCACCAAGAGATCCAGCTGATCAGAGCTGTCAGACTTGTCCGACAGCACTAAGGTGCACTTTCCCCAGCCTGATGCCTTTTCAGAAGAAGGAGGAGTCCTTATTCTGTAAGACTGAATAAAACAAATCAGAGCGTTAATGTCCGCACGTCATTCAAATATTTCTTTTCTTTATGGAAAATGTCAGAATAATCCACTATATTACTTTGATCTTTGATGTTCCGCCAAGTCTGTTCGTAGTACTTCTTGGGGTTTTTAGGCCTTCATTAGGAAGTTCCTTCAAAGGGAAATCAAGGTCAGTCTGAGTTATAATGAAAGCAACTACAGACTCTCTATCCTCATCATCACCAGTAAACATTTGTATGTAAATGTATGTTGTCTACCTTGGTCTTTGGTGTTCGAGAGGATTTTCTGATGGATTCAGTGTAGGATTCCTTAACAAAATATGTATAATATTAATGCAGTTAAATTGATTCCTTGACAACCAAAACTGTATTGCAGTATCGTTCCATAACAGCCTTACTGACCATAATCACTATGGACATGCAGTCCATAGTGATTATGACACATGGACATACAATACACAGCCCTGAAACTGCATTGGATGTGTATTCATGTGCAAGAGAGTTATCATTTCAGTATGCGTTGTATTGTTGAATGGTTACAACTTGACATCCATGGTAGGAAGATGGTCTGAATTGGACTAACAGGTGAGTTAAAGAAAATATCTGCAGTGTCTTTGAGTTAAGACAACTTCATGATTTGATTCCTAACTCACCTAAACAATTAGGGATGTGTCTGAAATAAGAGCATTTAGTCGATCTGTCTAAAGGACTCTGGTAGGTAACTCACAGCTTTCCTCATTAATGCAGAACTTCCCTCTTTGTTGCTGGAGGAGGGAGTTCTCCTGGTTTTGGTGAAGTCAAAAATGTGTCTCGTTGAAGAGCTCTCTCTTGGAGTCTCAGAGCTCTCTCTTGGAGTCTCAGAGCTTTCCCCTTGGGTACAGTTTAAGCCAGGTGCCTGGAATGTTAAAGATCAAGTACATGTGAGAACAAACCACCTCATCAGTGCCAGCATATTCGCCGATGAACGGATATTTGTACCTGCTTGTTCCTTGCTTCTGACAGCGGAGTCGTTTTCATAGATGACATTTCTTTCTTGAAGTCAGCCAGCTCCTTCTGCAGTTTTTCCTAATAGGATTAAAAGTGTTTCATAAAGAACTCTCTCTCAAAAGCTATTTCAGTGAAAACAAGGGGAACGATATAATGTACCTGATTCCAACTACTACAGTAACTAGGACATACCTTTTCTGTTGTTCCTGCCACCAGCTGTTGCTTCAGGTGATCGTTATCCGTCTTGTGCTTTGCAAGTTCCAAGTCCTCATTTTTTAAATGTAGATTTGACATAATTCATTTGTTATCAAATAATAGTTGATCTCATTGTGTATATATATATATATATATATATATATATATATGTTCAATTATGTATTAAATTGTGATTTTTTAAAAACACCATACCAGTGATTTCCGATGTGCAACAGCCTGCATCTCTTTCTTCTTTGTCTCATCAAGCTCTGCATCCTTTTCTTCAACCATCCGTTCATACCGGCTCTAATGATAACAAATACATTTCCAATTCAACATGTGTTTGGAGTGACAATCATGTTGTAAACAACTATTTTTAGACAGCACAACATGTGCTTTTTGATGAGGTTACCTTGTGTTTCTCCATCAGAGCGACCATATCTGCTATTTGGTGTTGACACTTCAGTTCTGTGTCTTCTTTGTTCTTGGTGGCCTCTGCTGCTGTTGATTTGAGCTTTTGTACCTGTTAAACAAAGTGTTTTTATTCTTTATTTTGAATTATGAGGAGTTGAATATGGGGTTAATCACATAACAATAAATAAGCAACCTCAATCTCAAGCTCTGCTGCCAAGGTTGATTTGGCCTCAAATTCCTTTAGCAATTTCTGACGGTTTTCTCCGTTCAGCGCTCTAAGGCTCTCGGCCTCCTCATGGAGATTGTTGATCTTAAGACAAAAACAATCATTTACATAACGCAGGGTTATACCGTTTATATCAATGTGTAGAACTAGTAGGGAAACCACCATTTCAAGTGACTGGATTGTGACTGGATTGTTGTTTCTTAAGCGTTCCATGTGAAAGTACACGATGGAGCCGTCGCTGAATGAATGACTTCAGGTTCAGGGCACTCACTAACCTCTTTCTGGTATTCCTCCTGGGCTTTCAGTTTGATTTCAAACTTTTTCCTGAGACTGCGCAGCTAAAAAACAAACAATTTCTTGTTATTTTCAAAAAGAATGAATAATAATAGTGTTTTTCATGTTCAGTATTTTCAAAATTCAATCACCTTGGTTTCCACAGATTTGATCTGTTTTTCTTTTTCTGCAATTCCCTCCTCCAGACGTTCATACTATAAACAGAGATCACAAACACATCCTCCTGTAACACCTTCACAACAACCCTATTGTTCATTGGTTGGTTGGCATACTTACATTTGCTTCAAACTTCTTCTGCAGAATCTCAGTTTCTTGACATTTCTCTTGGCTCTTGTTCTCAATGGACTTCACTTCCTCTCTATTTAACAAAGATAAATACCATTTTACCTGAAAAACGAAGCAATGTCTAACCTCTTAGGTCTTCAACGCGCCAACTCACCGTAGACCTTGGTTTTCTTCTTCCAATCTTTGGATTTGTTTTGTGAGCTTCACAGCCTTCTTTTCACTATCCTGTTTAGTCAAACCCACTTTCAGAATGTGTCCTTCATTTGATACAGCCAGTAATAATGCAAACAAGTTGATATACACAAGAGAATGATCTAGCCGATTGGGTCATTCATACCTTCAAGTTTTCCTCAACAGCTTTCACACTAGAAGATCTGCTCACAAACTGCTGCTGAATGACTGTCTTCTCACAATGCAGCTCATTAAAGTTGGCCAATAGCTCCGTGTACTTATCCCTTAAGAAATTACATAAATTAAACATCAAAATTACAAATATGTATTTATATTGTATAAGGCACTGGCTGGCAACTAAGAGCTCACTCATGCTGATGGATGTCTTGTCTCAGTTGCTCCATCTGGAAGATATGTTCTTTATTTGTCTTTACTTCTGTGAACAGTTGTCCCTCCAGCTGCTGCACTTTGATCTGAGGGTATATAACACATAATGTGGTGAAGCTGTGTTGAGTAAAGTACACCATATCAATGCATTTGTTTTTCATAATAAAAACAACTTCCCAGAGAAATTCCCCGCAGTGGGTAAGAGATGATGAGTGCAGCAAGATAATGAAAGATATCTACACCTCAGTCACTGTGGATTTCTCCTTCAAATCTTCTTGTGCTTTTTCAGCAGCTTCACAAGCTTCCTTTAGTAGATCATGTTCTGCTTTCTCAATCTCTGCATCATTCTGTATCAACACAAATATAATAGGGCTTACATTTGAAGGTACACGCAATAGACTATGGAATAACATCCCTATTCATTGGGAGAAGAATGATCTATTGGCTCACCTTATACCGCTGGGCTTCTTCGGTTTCCCTTGAAAGCTCAGCGGTGAGTTTCTCCACTTTGACTTCAGTGACGTCGACCTTTTCCTTCATGGACTCGACACATTTAGATGTTTTGTCCTGAGAACAACAAAAACGTACTGTAAGTGTCTTCAAATGGGCTTCTGTAGTGTGCGGGCTACAATGAATGATTGAGAAACGAGTTATATACTCTTCTAGAAAATATAAATATACCCTACCAGTTCATCTTCAAGTATTTTGATCTGCCCTTCTTTCTTTGCAATGTGCTCCATGTTCTCTCCTGTAGATGAAAACAGCATCAAAAGGCTTCAAATGAAAGGATCTACGTATGTCACTCAGTGAGGCTTACCTAAAAGTGTGTTTCTTCTTTCCAGTTCCTCACTGTTGGCCATGAGTTTATCCTCAAGTTCCTTAGCCCTTGAAAATAAAATATTCCAATATTAGTTCCCAAAATGGTAATTTGATATAATATATATTTAGTCCTAACAGGAAAATAATGGCATAGGAAACATGAAGGAAGGAAGGAACATGCCCTGATATGTTTTGATTTAATGACATGTATACCTCTTTGTCTCTAAGGCTAGGGAATCCTGGAGCTCCTGAATGTTCGTCTGTATCTGCTCCAACGTCTCTGCTTGTTCATTTTTTACTTTGCGGAGTCCCTGCAAGCTTGAGTCTTTGCTTTGAATCATCTCTGTAAATTCTTCTTTAGTTTGTTCAAGAATTGCAGCAAGAGCTTCACATTTTATCTAAAGGATAGAAAACTATATTTGATCAAAGCAAACAGGCACAACAGAGCCCAGTTTCATGTCACTCACCTCGGTTTCTGTGCAGCGCTGTTCTGCAGTGAGACGTTTCTGAAGCAGGGACTCTTGTTCAGTTTTTGAGCTACTGAGAAGTCCACATTGTTCATCTGTAAAGTAAATACATATTTAATGAGGTATTGTTCCCTAGATGATCATTTCATTATCACTGTGATTATTATATTTGATCCAAACCTATTTATCTTTAAACATTTCTACTTTATTACAACTGCTGAGATGTTTCTAAACATTGTTGAAATGACATTGAATGTTGTTTCACAAGAACTAACAAAACATTGATTATGTAAACACAAAATGCTTTGGTAAAAAAAAAAAAGTAATCAAAAAACTTGTAATGATGTACTTGTTGCTTCTTGGAGTTGTTTGCAGTGCTTCTGGTTTTCATGGAGGTCGAACAGGAGGTTTTGTAGTTCATGTTCCTTATCCCGTATTTGAGTTTGAAGCTCTGCGACCTGCGAATGCCAAACCATAAGCCTTGAGTTTCATAAACTGAATAAACGGACCTACATTTCCTTCTACTAACCTCTTTTTCTTTCATGTCATATTCTTGATTGTACTTCTCTTTCAGATCTTCAAACTGCAGCAAGGCCTCTTTGACTGAAAACATTAAGGCAATCTGTTCTTGCTGTTGGACATTCTCTCTTAATCCTAGGTCATTCAAAGTTAACATTTGGTTTCACTGTAGTGAAAAGGCTACGGAAAACAAAAAGATAAAAGCAAACCTTTTTGCATCTCTTGTTGATCATCTTCTGCTTGAACACGAAGGCTTTCAAATGCTGCAACCATGTTCTACGAGAAAAAGTTCCATATAAAGGGACTATCACACATTTAATCCCGCTGTTTAATCTACTCCTGTCCATCACATTACTAGTTAATAACATGATGATTTAAAGGGGTTTTACCTGAATACTTGAACTATTTTCCATAAACAGGTGATGTGTTTCTTCTCTTTCGGATTCAACTAAAACATTTAAAAAGACATCAGCAAATAAGCAGCAATGTGTCCATTTGTTCAACACTTGATATGACTGGTTAAGACACATAATACAGAAGAAAAAGCACTTTTAACTTACATAAATGTATTTTTTCAGCTGACCGCTGAAAAGTGTCTTTATTTGAGTATATTACACAGATTCCTCGTTGCGTTGTTTCTGTTTTTTTTAATAATTCAAATGTGTTATTAACAGAACATTTTATAGAGACAAAACATTTCATTTAAAAATTGTGTTTTTACAACAAAACTCATACTTGTTCCTCAAATCCTCATTTTCGCTGATCTGTTCCTCCAGCTTTACACTGAGACTTTCACTTCCAAACTGTGAAGACAGAACACACAATGCAAACAATATCATCAAAATAATCCTCTGATAAAAATGAAAATAGTGTTAGAGAGAGGCAAGAACTGAGGCACAAACCTGCAATTCTTGGATGGCTTTGCGCTGAGTTTCAATTGTTCTTTTGTTTGCTTGGAGTCTCCTTTCCTTTTGCAAAGTGTCAGAGTCAACTTTGACCTTCCAACACTTAACTTTCTCAACTTCATCAAACAACTTTGAATAAAGCTGTCCCAGGATTGCAATTATTCTGTGGGATATACACAAAAATGGTAAGGTAGACATTATTTTGAATAAATACTTGTTGCATACGCCAGATCTATCCTCTTTATGCTTCACTATACAATGAAAGTATTACCTCGCCTTTTTCCATTGGCGACACAGCTTTTATCTTTGGCAACTCTGTAGAGAAGAGATAATGTTCAATGTATAAGGTTTAACATACATATTTGTGTGCTGAACTTATCTAGCTAGTGTTGTTTAGCAGAAAATACCTGTTCCGGTGGGTTTAGTTGGTGCAACCATGCTTGTATTGGGAAATGGCATGGTCTGCTCCTTTTCAAATCTTTACTAATAACCTGGGAAAACAGCATGCTTGGTTATTTTGTGTATTTATTATGAAAAGATCTCCATGTATGTAATAATGTGCCATTTCCGTTATGCGGCAATTTTTTTTACCTCATAACGATCAAGCACATATACAATAACGTTTTTAAAAAAGTATTTTAAGTGAACAATTCTATAAAACCTTCATCTGTAATTTAAGCAATATGTTAGGCTACACATATTTGACACATTTTAAAGAAAATAAGTGGAACTAATTCATTGTGATATAGTGATGTTGCTTTTTCATAGAAATAACTAAATATTGTCAGGCTACAACAACAATTGCATTCAAGAGTAGATAGTGTATGTTGAAGACTTTCATTGCTGGTTGAAAAAAGTTGTCTTATTGTTGTGCTGACAGGCCGTGTCAGTGCTCAGTTGGCATATGTGTTAAGCCTTGAATGAGTTAACACTTTGCTAGTTGAATGGACAGTTACCTGCTGCGCCATGAAGTCCCCACAGGTCTCCTCGACTTCCTGCGGTCGAACAGCAGACACCTGACCGTTACTCACCCTGGAAGGCACCAACAGTTTGAAGCTAAATCCCCGGTTTCTGTCCATCCTAAAATAACACCACGTAGGTCCATATTTAAACGTAAAGTACAGTTAATTAAGCTTAAACATTTAAAGGAAATCATTCTTTATCAACAGGGGACATAACGTTTGAGAAAGATAATATTATACAACTTCACATAAACGTTATTTATTTCACCCAGCCGTTAGTTTAAACCGTTGGCTAAGTTAAGTAAGCTAGTTAGCTTGTTACTTCAGTTAAGCTATGAACTTAACGGCACTTTGCGCTAGCTCTTGTGTCTAAGTAACTAACCTAACTTACCTTCAGGAACATTAATAACAAAACAATACAATAACTAACAGGCAAAACAATTGACTTAACAAGCAGTTATTTGGCAAACGGCGACCTGGCAGTTACCTACCTGTCCTCCTGTCCCTGGTTGTAATGAGTATGAAGTATTTAACGTCAAAACGTCCGTTAACGGTTTTTATCTGACCACCGTATTCGAGCGCGTGCAATAATCCTGTAGCGTCACCTCAACAGTGTATTTCAAACTTCGTGCAACCGTCACGAGGAGCATTACTTCCATTATCGGACAACAAGGAGCATAAAATTCCTGAACACACTCAGAGGAGACGCTTGTTTTGGTCTGGGTGTATACTTATTACAACATCATACATACTAAAACATCTCTGTTTTAATGTTAATGTTTAATGTAATATAAAACCTCACACATTTTGTGTAGGAAAAATATAACATCGAGCACTAGGCATGGTCAATTTGACGTGCAAATAACTAGTTGCCCCTAAGTTCACTTACATTGTTTAACCAGCGAAAATGTCAGAGGTTAATATTGTCTTGGTAATATTCTATTAAGCCTATATGCCACTTTTTTTTTGTTTGATTTTGTTTTAAAGTGGTTGTAAATGGCAAGAACATGAATAAAATACAATGTGAAAACATTTGTAACAATTGACTAGGCCTACAGTAAATCTATTACACTTTTTCCCCAAGGCTGCTTAATAAAGGTTAATTAGATTTGGTGTCGTTTCTAAGACAAATAGATTGAGTGCATCTATGAATACTCAGTCTTATCTCCAATTTATGAAAAACATTGAATACAGAGAACATTTTTATCCTAATCAAAGAATAAATGTTTATTGGATTTGTTCAATATATAGGAACTTGTAGTTTGTTTTCTTTCATATGCAAACACACAGTTTCAAAGGTTTAATGCCCTCAGTATAATATATATTTCCCATCATCCATCATCAAAAATGAACCAAGCAAAACATAAAAGGAGAAGTAGAGAGTATGAATATGTTTTTGTAATATATATGTAAAGTTATAGTTTACCATACAAGTAGATGTTTTCAAACATTCAAAAACTGCGGAGAGCCACAATATAATTGTAGACAGCAAAAAGGCCTTTACAATGTGTTTGAGAGATGGTGTCAAAAATAGTGATGTAAGACTATAATGATGCACTTTGACAGAGAACGTTTGCAATCTTTGTTTTGTATTGTCCTAAATTGAGCACAACCCTTCAAATGTTCCCTCTTAAGAAATAACTTTAATAATCTGATGGCACATTTAAGAAGGTGCTCTCTTCTGGATTTCATGTTTTATTATGTCCGGCCCAGTCCGGGAAAGACAGGAGGAGTATTCATGAAATTCAGCTCGAGTTACAGTGCAGCTGATACAAGGCTCATAATGGGAGGAGCAGAGAAAGGAGACAACTCCCTTGATGGGAAGCATGCGGTCTCACTGGGACAACACCTACTCACACCCAGGGCCGTGGGAAGTAGGGGTGCTGAGGGTGCTGCAGCACCCCCTGGTGGAGGACAGGGGATCTGCACTTCCACAAGATTAAATACAAATATAATACAAAAAAAACGAATTTTCAGCCTTGATGTAACAACATTCATAATTAAGTAAAGATAGCACCCTTTTCACCCCGGTTACATTTTCCATTTGCCCTGTACGATGGGCGCTGTAAGTGATGAAAGTGGGGGATGTTGGCTTATCAGGCGCCTGCAGCTCACAGCCAAAGTGAGAGAGAGAGAGAGAGAGAGAGAGAGAGAGAGAGGGGCGCACCGGTACCGGCGGGATTGTTGTTAGCTTCTACTGCGCTAACGGATATAAGAAGCTGTTTCTACAATAATGTGGAGGGAGAGTTCTGTCCTGTCAGACTTAGAGGCTCGGTGAGGTAAAGGACTGTGAGGGTTTAGATAGTTCACTTTAGTCTAAGTTATCTCAGTCTCAAACGGTTTGATCACAATTTATGTAAACAAATATTTCCAAGGCACACCTTTATAATTATTAGGATAAATAAAAACTGGTTTTAAATCATTCCAATGTATACTATAGGACATCCATCCATCCATCCATCTTCTCCCGCTTATCCGTGGTCGGGTCGCGGGGGTAGCGGTTCCAGCAGAGAGCCCCAAACGTCCCTTTCCCTGGCCACATCAACCAGCTCTGACTGGGGGATCCCAAGGCGCTCCCAGGCCAGCGAAGAGATATAATCCCTCCACCTGGTCCTAGGTCTACCCCTCGGTCTCTTCCCAGCTGGACGTGCCTGGAGCACCTCCCTGGCGCCCAGGTGGCATGCTTACTAGGTGCCCGAACTATAGGACAGTAAACCAAAAATATTGTTTAAAACTGGAGAGATTTAAAAATATGCATACATAAATAAATGTTAACTAGGTCAAATAAGATATAAATGAACCACAAAAATAAAATAAGTGAGCCTACATTTATTTGTTATTGGCTATGGTAGGTTATTGGTTATGTTCACATTATACTTATTTGATTAATAAAATGCAAACCGATCTTTTTCATATGGGTGTTTAGAGTTGTACCCCCTAGATCAGTCTCTAGTAATTGGGCCCTCAAAGTGCACCAGATTGAAGCATTTTACTTTAAAATGTTAAAAAAAAGCTTCCCGGGGGGCAGACCCCCGAACCCCCCTAGAGGATGTGATGTCCACCCCCCAATTAAAACATGTTCATGCAATACTAAATACATTTGAAGCCTTTTTATGTAAGCTGTCCACCATGTCAATACGTTTCTCTTTTTGTAGTGTATTGCTCTTTTGTAGAGGATTTTCATTGCCAGTTAAAATCTTGCCTAGGGCAGCAAATTGGTCAGAACCGGCCCTGGTGTCATCCCCACAGCACCCCCCATTTGAAACATGTTCCCACGGCTATGCTCACACCCCCTGTGAACCAGTGGTTTAATATCGTTACTCCTAGTTGTTGATCATCTCCTTCAGTTGGACAATATGAACTGATTTACACACAGCTGTTCTCATTTAAAAAACGGACTTAGTTAAACGAGCTAAAAGCTACAGATTGGTTTCAAGTATTCCTTTTAAATACTTTACTTGCACTGTTTTATTATTGTATGTCTTATATACAGAGGTGCAAAGTAACTACGTACATTTACTCAAGAACACTTTTGAGGTATTTGTACTTTATTTGAGTACTTCCATTTTTTGCTATTTTGTACTTTTACTCCACTACATGTATTTAATACCTTTAGTTACAGATGTGGATGAATGATGTGAAATATAACCAAGTGTTAAATCAGACTTTAGTTCCACTTGGAGTAAATCCTCAAGCTACCCTGCAGTATACAAAGCCATTCAAACTAGCTGCACCTTTACCGGCTTTGAGAACACTTTCATGATCAATCATTATAAAACATATCATATATATTATTCTGAAATGGACCAATCTGCACAATGACTACTTTTACTGTCGCTACTTTAACTTTATTTTGATGATAATACTTTTTGAATGCAGAACTTTTACTGTAACAGAGTATTCCTACACTCTGGTACTTTTATTCAAGTACAAGATCTGAGTACTTCTACTTGTACTCAAGTACAAGATCTGAGTACTTCTCCCACCTCTGCCTATATATATTTATATCTGTAATGCCATATCTACACTTTAGCTGCATATGACTATAAAGACATCTTGAATATTATTTGAAAAAGCGCAATTTTTCATTTACTTTGAAAAAGATGCTCTATGAAGAGACTGTAGCAGAAACCAATGAGGAGAGAGAAACACAAAACACCACTTAAGATTATTTACAGTTTTATTGTTGTTGTTATTGTCCTCTGGAGTTCATTAAATGTTGTTATGACTAAAGACATTCATTTATATTTCCCTCTAACACCTGTAAGTCATGACCTAAGATGAGCATTTGCTGAATTGAACATATTTACACACAGGAATGTCATGATTTCTCTCATAGAAAAAAGGGATTGATTCCCAATATGTGACATTATAAATGTACTTTAAAGGCAGAGCATGGTAACAATATCCATCAGTAAACAGAGAACAGATTGATGACCTTACAGCTGAATGATAAAACTCAGTGATGACTGAAATAAATAAGTATAAAAATGACACTTTACAGAGGTTACACTGCTCTTTTCTGAGTTTAAATCAGATGTTGGAGAGTCTCACTTCATGCTCAGATTCAGACGGAGATATGTTAGTCCTGATGGTTTGTTCCTCTGATGAACTCTCCATCTGCATGGCTGCATTGTAGATTCTTCTAAATTCTAGATTATTAAACAGCATCTCCCATTGTTCCGTCCATAATCAGTGAACACTTTACAGAAAGTCCTGAGTCACTGGTCCTGAGTCTGGAGACATGAAGTGTGAGGCGTCCCTCTGTGAGGACGTCTTTGTCCCACTGGACTCGTCCTGCAAACTCTGGATCCTGAGACTCTGGGGATTCAATGCCTCTCTAAGAAATCACATTTGGTCATTTTAGTTTATCTCTTAATGAAAGAAAGATAATATGTACAGTATACCCGAAGTTAAGTGGCAGAGCGTTGCAGATTTCAAAGAGTGAGTATTGTGCAGGAGTGTGCTGTATTCATAGATTTGCACTAATGTAACACATAGTGTCAAAGAGCTTCTGTTGGTCCACTCGCTGAGTCTGAACCTTCTTCACTGGCTGCTTGTCGTTTGAAGTTAAGAAGCACACACCCACACAGAGCAAGTAGAATAGAAACCAGTGCAAACGCTAAGTAGAGGCCAATCCTTCCCCGTCTTCCTGTGTTGGGAGTCTCAGGTTTGTTTCTTCCTGTGTTGGGAGTCTCAGGTTTATTTCTTCCTGTGTTGGGAGTCTCAGGTTTGTTTCTTCCTGTGTTGGGAGTCTCAGGTTTGTTTCTTCCTGTGTTGGGAGTCTCAGGTTTGTTTCTTCCTGTGTTGGGAGTCTCAGGTTTGTTTCTTCCTGTGTTGGGAGTCTCAGGTTTGTTCCAATGTGTCGCTGCTGTAAAAACCAAACAAAACTGTGTCAAAAACATTTCCCTGATAAAGAAAACTAAACATCTACAACATTTCTCAGGTTCTCGTGCACCCTGAGAGTTTAACATTATAACAAAGATGAATGGGGTTTACTCACCAGTGACGTTGAGCATCTCCTGGAGTTACTCCCATCAGGAGTGACGAGTATGTCACACATATAAAACCCAGAGTCATTGGTCCTGAGTCTGGAGACATGAAGTGTGAGGCGTCCTTCTGTGAGGACGTCTTTGTCCCACTGGACTCGTCCTGCAAACTGTGGATCCTGAGACTCTGGGGATTCAATGCCTTGATAGAGATGAAACAGGACTGAGTACCTGCCATCAGTAAACATCTGACAGAGGGTAGAAATGGAGCTGAGGGAAGTGTCTCTTCTGGTGCTGAAGGTCCACTCCAGGGTGATGTTCTGGTTCTCCTCTGCCTGATAGGAAGTCTGAGTCACATTCACTACAAATGTTCCTGTGGAGGAGACAAAGAGGGACTCTTTAAACTGCAGCAATGTTCCTGTGGAGGAGACAAAGAGGGACTCTTTCAACTGCAGCTATATTCCTGTGGATGAGACACAGAGGGACTCTTTAAACTGCAGATGTTTCTGTGCTGCTTTACTGAGAACAGTTTTAAAGAGACACACTAACCAGAGAAACAAGAGGTGAGGAAGAGGAGCAGCAGCATGATGAAGATCATCTTCTTCCTGTGAGAGGACACACACACACACACACACACACACACATCAGAGGTCACACATTAGAAAACCTACAGACTGTCTTTAGTCATTACAATAAGACAGAGTGCACAGAGGACTGACTCCAGGAACAGTAACATATGTCTGACTAATTTGAACTGAATCAGGAGATACTTTCTGCTTTGAGATCAGTGAACAGAGCAGGAAACAGAGGACCAACTGAACCCCTTCAGTTTTGTTTCAGAATCTCTCTGAATAATAACAATAATAATAATAATAGTGAATGTGTGCTTCGTGAGGTGAAAGAGACAGCTTTTGCATTCATGCAGAGTTCAATCATTTCGTTCTTAGAGTTGCTGTGTGACGTGTCTCCACTTTCTGCAGTAACTTGTTTTCTGAAGATAAAATCCAGTTTGAGTAAAGGCCCTCACACACCAAGCCGATTTTAAAACGGTTGAAACTCTGGCCCGATTCCAATACTAACCCTGCCTCTGTGCCACAGCATTGTTCTCTCTGTTCATGTAAAGTGGAGGGAAATGCAGTGAGAAAGAACCTCCATTCTCCAATCTGTCGACCGTGGATTCGTTACATCATTTCTCGGGAGAGAAAGCAGCAGTGAGATATATTTATTTAATAAAGTAGACATACGTGTTCTTACCTTTAAATATTTGAGACTGCAGAGACCTCAGTGCTGACAGTTCTGTTTTCTGGTTTCATGTCTGAATATGTCCGATTACAACAACAGGTGTAGTTCACAGCTAGAGTTAAAGAGGGGGCGTTTCCACGAGGGATCAACGGCAGATCGGTGAGCAGTTGCCAATGATATAAACGTCCTGATGTGAACCCTGTGAGCACGTGTATCTTCGGATCATTTGTTTTTCTTTATTAAACCAGTAAAGGGAAGAGCGTCTGAGAGGCGTTTCTACTTTTTGCATTTTACCTTACTAAATGGTCACATTGTCATTGGAGCGAGGGGCGGGGTGAAACTCACGGAAGAATAACATAATTCATTTCATAGTTATATTGAATAAATAAATACTTTATTTAATGTCACATTAAAATCGTTAAAATATTGCATGATTTAATACAGTTTTGTTTTATATGTTACACCAATGTGCAGAAGTGTTTGTGGTTTTTTTAGTCTTAACTTTGGAGTCAGGACAGTGAAAATGGGTCATGGAGGGGTCTTCCAGCAGGACAATGACCCTGAACATACGGCCAAGGCAACACAGGAGGGGCTAAAGAAGAAGCACATTGAGGTGATGGAGGGGCCGAGCCAGTATCCGGACCTTAATCCCATAGAAACTCTGTGGAGGGAGCTGAAGCTTCCAGATGCCAAGCATCAGCCTCAAAACCTTCAGGATTTGGAGAGGATCTTCAGAGAGGAGTGGACCACAATCCTTCCTGAGATGTTCACACCTGGAGACCAGCTACAAGAAGAGTCTGACCTCTGTCTGTCCAACCAGGGTTTCTCCACCAAGATTTAAGACATGTTTGCAAAGGGGTCAAATACTTATTTCCCACAGTTAAATGCAAATCCATTTGATCTTTTATATAATGTCAATTTCTGGATTTAAAAAAAAAAAATTCTTTCTCTCACTGTTAAAATAAACATACCGTTAAAATTATAGATTGTTATTTTCTTTGTAAGTGGGCAAACTTCAAAAATCTGCAAGGGATCATTATTTCCTCCACTGTATTTATTGGAAACATTCCTGTTCCCACATGCATTTCACTCCAAACATGCACTTCTCCTTCCATCCAACAGATGATCTCAGTCTGTATCTTTTTACCTGCTCACCTGTTTCCCTTTATCCAATCACCTCACAGTATTTAACCAGCCCACCTCCACCTGCACTTTGCACCAGACTCAATGTAGCTTCATGTCTTTGCTTTCAAGTCTTTGTTTTTATAAATAAATCACTGAAATGATTTAATCTGCCTGAATGTCCTCTTTTATTTCTGCCTCTCTACACACCTGTTGAAAGACTTCAGCTGAGGCCAATTCAAAAAGATATGTTTGAACTGTGAGAGGGAGAAAGGAGAGGACAGATGGAGGAGCTTCAGGTGAGTCAACTTTATTCTGGTGGTGTTTTAATGGACTAAACATGTAAATATATCCTGCGTATAGCTTCATACATCTTCAAAGTTATCTTAACTGTCAAAGGCTGACTTTATACACACTAGATTTTAGACGACAAATCCCTCTTTATTAGAGGCCTGTTCCTCCATCTGTATCGTTGGGTACAACTGGAGGAAGTGAAAGGTTGTGGGTGGCTAATTTACACAATGCTTTGCAATATACAGTACATCTGAGGCTGTATGATGGACTTGCTTCATACTAGATTTCCTTAGACCTGACATTAAAGCAGAAGTGACATCAACCTGCAGCAGCAACATGTAGAAGAAACTCTTTGGCATGATGGTAAGACTGTACTACAATGTCTCATGATAGGAAACACTAATCACTCTATGAATGTCTCACACTATTTGAGGAGATAGCGTCTCATGGAACATGTTTTATGGAGCAAATTGAGTTGAGTAAAACTCTGGCCCAACTCCAATATAAACACTGTACCATATGTTTAAAGCCTGTAGTCACTTGCTCATCCTCCCTTATCTTTATTCGGTGTAACTGAAGCGGCAAGCAACTCAAACCGGTTGACCATCGTTTATTATCTGCAAAAATAACACTTAATATGTTTACAGGATATAGAGCAGAAGCAACAGAGTAAACTGGGGCATTTTGAAAGAGGTTAACAACAGAGAGGAAGCTGGTATTATTCTTTGGTCACACAGTTGGACAGTTCCTGTTTCAGGACGATAGACAGAGTGTGTCCTTCCTGCTGTGTTCACACTCCACATTAGAAGCTGTGTGACTGAGGCTCTCGGGGAGGAATTGGACATTTGGTCCAAAGTTTAAACATTCTTTACGCTTGCATGACTGAAATCTCTTTCATTTCACGAGGAACACTTACAAGGTTTTTCAAAAACATATTTAATGTTTCCCAAGTGTTGTGTTGTAACTAGGATACCCTTAAGGTCCTTTTGGTAGCACTTCCTCTTTTTAGACGTGTCATTCTGTTTCTTACTTTTTCCCATCATGCATTAGGCCGTTGCAGCTGGGTTTCTGGTTTCCAAAGGTAAACATAATAGTTGTCCTACATGAGTTTATTGATCATGCTGATTAATTATAAGCAAATCTACTTATCTATAAGCAACACGTGTGTCAGCTGCAGTAGAAAGTAGAGAGACGTTTGGTTAATATGTGGCTGAATGTTCTTGAAAGCCAAAGTGAATAGCTGCTTCAGAATGGTGTCTCATTCACTTATTGTCAATGTCTGTATTTGTGGATTTCACTGTTGGTGTAAGTAAAGATATTGTTTTAAAATATATTTATGTGGCTCAATAAATAAACACTTTTAGTATGATCATTGTTACAAAAACGTTGATGGAAAAAACTAGGGATTGGCTAGAGTCACAAAAAATGGTCCTTAGGTGCTTTTATTAACAGCCAACAATGCTAATTAACACAAAGTCACAAGGATTGACATAGAACTGGTACCTCTCTGCTCTACAGCCACCGTCAGACTAACCCCCAAACACTTGTGGCCAGGGGTTTATATACGTTAAGCCCCTCCCTCTAGGACAATCCACTATTTATACCCCAAACCATGTCATTCTTATTTACAAACACATTCAAAATGCAAGGCAAATTACCCAAACACAAGAAATCAAATAGGCCAACATATTCATATTTCTGACCACAGAAGCCCCAAAGAATAACATTTCTACCCTCGCAAGAAAAGTGCCACCCGTGCCCATGCACTACATGGTATGCTCCAATTGAGCACAGGTGTTCCCACTGATTGAGCCTCTACTTAAGGCTGCTTCTTTCTGTTGCTCTGTCTGGCCTTCACAACCTTGAAGGAGAGGGTAAGCAGGTTACTTGTATACGACTTCCAATAAATCTGTTTTGAACAAACAATGACTTGGGTTTTATTTTATCAATGTCCAGCTAAGTTATTAATGTGTTTCCCTCAGTGTGCCTTTTACCATGCCCCTATGCCAATTGTGATGAAGGCTTCTTCTTCACAATCATACATAACATTGAAGCATTGTTTTATTTCCAATGTGAAGTCGATCCAGAGAAACAGAGAACAGGATGAATGACTTTATAGCACGACAAAACTCTTACAGTGATCCATGTTTCCATAACCAGGGACAGTGCTCTCATTCATAACAAAGCTGCAAGGCTGGGAGACAAGCGCAGAGAAGAGTATTAGCGCCGGGTGTAAGGGAAACTTCAATTTAGCATGTTGAGAAAAATGTTGGGAATGCGGAGTGTGATGTCACCCTTTTAGTTTAAGTGGCAGGCATTAAGAAAATGTATCAGAAAAAAACATTTTGGCGCTTTTAAAGTTTAACTTTAAAATAACTTGTTAGAGAATATACAGTTGGAAAATCTTCTTCAGCAGTTTTTAGCCTGTTGCATTGCACTATAGTGTTGCATAAAGCACAGTTCAAGAATGTAGTTTTCATTATTGCAGTGTGACGTGTCTCCACTTTCTGCAGTGACATGACTCTTACAACGTGTTTTGTTGAAGCTAAAATCAGGCTTGAGTAAAACGGTTGAAACTCTGTTCTGATTCCAATACTCACACTTCCGCTGTTCTACAGTCAACATTGTTATCTCTGTTCATGTGAAGTGGAGGGAAAGAAACTCCAATCTGTCCACCACGGTTTCATTTCAGCATCTATTAAAAATGCCATTTTTATGTACATTTCTTAGGATCACATATACCCGTGTCTGTGTGTAGCCGACTGATTGCCTGATTTTAAAAGAGGTTTACAAAAAAAGGATAAGCTGGTATAATACTTTGTCAAAAGGTTAGGACAGGTCCTGTTTCTGGCAGAGATAGTGTGTGTCCTTTCTGCTGAGTTTAAACTCTCCACATATAGAGGCTGACAAACCAACATGACTCTGAAATCTCTTTCCTTCACGAAGCACACATTCAACTTTATATTTATCCACCAACAAAAAGGTCATCCTTGATGTGTAAAGTCCTTTTTGGCCTTATGGCATTTCAATTTATAACAAAGCGTTAATGAAATATGTTTTTAGTTTCTCTTTTGTGTCTCATGCGATTCAGTAAGTTTGTCTTGAACAACGTTTCAACATCTTTCCAACTGGTTCTCTTATCTTGGTTTAATGTGGTGCCTGTTCTCTATAAGAGGTTCAACAGGAGGAGACGGTTCAGGAGAGAAAGTCCTCCGACACCCTGTAAACCAGTGGCTTAAATAACGTTTAACACGTATCTTAGTTAAAGAATAAGAAGAAGGATCAATGACCTTACAGCCAAATGATGAAACTCACAGTGACTGAAATAAATAAATATAGATATAACACTTTACAGATGTTACATGGGGGATGTATGGAGTCTCATTTACTGATGTGACTGTTAGATGTCATGTTTCTATCTCATTGGCCTCTGAGCTGTCTGTCTGCTGGAGTCCCTTATTAAAAACCTGCTGTTTTCTGTCTGATTAGTGGACTGTAAGACCCTCGTTTATATATCAGTTTGATATACTGTTATGTCCAAGAATTAAAGGCTACGGTTTCAAAGTCAACAAATACATTTATTTTTTCATTTAATCGTTTATTTGAATCGGGACAGTGCACATTGATGAACACTTTAAAACTAAAATAATGCTTACAAGTGTAAATGAGCCGGATTTTAGCTTTGAGCTAATTTCCATCCGTAGTCCCTGACATACAACATATAAGAACATGACATTTATATACATAGCAAAAATAAATACATGATATGCAGAAAGAGCAAGACCAGCAAACACAAGCATTTACCACATGGCAGCACAATGTAGCAGCTACGACATATAAAGTGCAAGATAAGATAAAAGTGCTACATAAAGTGCAAGAGGAGATACCCCTGTGTTAAAGTGAATTTAGCGGAGATTACACGTCTGTTTGTTTCTCAACCATTCTTTGAGTTGACCTTTGAAGCTATTGAGAGTGGGACAATCCCGTATCTCAGTTGGGAAGCTATTCCAGAATGAGCTGCCTTTAATGGAGAGGACATTTTGACCGAAAGTGGTCCGTCTATGGAGGACTTCACAGTCTCCTCTGGTGTCTGACCTAGGGCAGCGTCCAGTGTGTTTTTTGTGGATGAATTCCCCTAAGGGGGGGGGGGGGGCAGTCCATATAAACATTTATAAAAAAAACACATACTTTTAAAAGACTTAAAATTGTCAAAACTCAAGAAATTGTGTTTCTCAAGGATGGTACAGTGGTGGTATGAATTTGGCTTTCTGTCAAACACCTTGATAGCTCTCTTGTACAGCTGTTCTATTGGTTTCAGGTTTGTGTCACAAGCAAACGACCAGTTTGTGAAACAGTATTCAATGTGGGATAGAATCATACAGTGGAGGTATGACTTGCAGCATTGACAGTTAAGAAAGGCCTAATTTGTTTAAAATGTTGCAAGTTGAATTTAATGGTATTGGATACTTTCTTAATATGTTCCTTAAAAGTCAAGTTCGAGTCCAATATGACTCCAAGATACTTGAAGTGGGAGACTAGTTCTATTTCTGCTCCGTTTAAAAACACATTGGATCCTTCGATTTTGACTGGTCGTTTACTGAACATCATGCATACTGTTTTTTTTTGTTGCATTTAACTGTAAGCAAATGTTGTTCCTTTATTGATGAGATAACTCAGATGAACATAGCACTATTTAGTCCAAAGTTCCACTTTCCGTCCTGATAAAGATATTCTTCTGTTACCTGCAGTGAGGCACAAAGACCTTGAATAATCTGTATACCATTTCACAAGACTGCTTCTGTTACTTTGTGGTTCCCCATAAGAGCCCTCCACTTTACACTGACAGGATATGGATTTACGAAACAAAACCGCACGGCACATGATTAGAGGAAACGGGTTGCCATGCCCACACCGCTGCAGTGAAACGAGGACCTTTTTCTTTTAAAAGATATTATGATCGTGTGATATTTTAGCAGCCTAGCCAATGAAGTGCAAACACTTGAATCTTGTCAGAAAAATGTTTTCATCCCCTGAGGGGATTCGTAACAGTTGCTCCGTTTTAGAATTTAAAAAATGTATATTACTATTCATTTACTGAGAGAAGTTAAACATTCGTACTGCTGAAACTGTCCTGCAGATATCTTCCCTTACTGTCTACTATATCTTATTAGCATAGACATGTCACCTATATTTACTCTGCTTAGATGCTAAACTGCATTGAGTTATCTCATTAGCTGCACTACTGCAATGACAATATACAATTTAAAAAGAATAACCTCAAACATGTGGTTTAACAGTTTGTGCTCAGCCCTGTAGTTCCTGGGAGGAGACAGTGAGAAGTGTGTGCCCTTGTAGAGCAGACGTAGAGTCTGGGCAAGTCTGGGCCGCTTCAAGTATTCCACAAAAAATGTATTAAAAATACAAAATTAACAGTTGTTCAACATCTTCTTAACATGAATGGTTCTTCACAACATAACTATTCACAGTTGCTCTTGCCTACTCCTTGCTGGTAGAGACCTGGCAGCGCTTCCACTCACACAGCTGTGCCACATTTGGTTTGAGGGAGGAAGCAGTTGAAACCCTTAGTATGGCTTGAAGATCTTCTTATCTTGATCGATCTGACTTATTGAAGTTCATGGTGGAGAAGAGCTGCTCACACATATATGTGCTCCCAAAAAGGCACATGGTCCGCTTGAACATCCTGGAAAGCTCAGGGAAGGAGGGGGGCAATTCTCTCATGAACTGTCCAAGCTTGTCTGCTTTCCCATTCACTTCCCTGAACTTGGCTTTGAGCTCAGAATTGCACTGCAGGTCAATGAGCTCCATTTGAAGCACACCAGGGGCATTTTCCACATCAAAGGAGAAGGGGTCTGCAAACATTTGGAAAGTGGCTCTGTGTGTCTTGAAGTCTGCAAACCGCTGATCAAATTCCTCCTGTAGCTTCACAATGGCATCAACATACTTCTCACCACTGAATGCTGTGCCCCTGTCCATGAGAGCCTTGCATGCTGGGAAATGGCAGAGGTTTTTCTGAGGGAGCTGGGCTTTCCATAACACCAGTTTTGTAGAGAATGCTTTGACATTGTCATATGCTGCACTGACAAGCTGGCCCTGGCCCTGCAACTTCTTATTCAGTGCATTCAGCTCCTGCGTGATGTCAACAAGAAAAGCTAAGTCCATGAGCCATTTGGGATCACTCAGCTCGGGAACAGCCATCCCTCCCTTCTCCAGCATGAATACTTTCAGTTCTGTTCTCAACTCAAAAAACCTCTTCAGGACGTTTCCCCTGCTGAGCCAACGTACCTCTGTGAAGTAGAGCACATCCTCATATTCTGACTCAATTTCCTCCAAAAAAGCACGGAACTGGCGGTGCTTTAAGCCCCTGGATCTGATATGGTTGATGCATTTCACAACGACAGACATTACATTGTCAAACTTCAAGCATTTGCTGCAAAGGGCCTGCTGATGGATAATGCAGTGCAGAGCAATAGCCTCCTCCACACACTCCTCCTCCAGTTTTCTTTGAACAAGTGCCACCAGCCCATTTTTCCTCCCTGTCATTGATGGCGCTCCGTCGGTCGTAATTCCAACAAACCTCTTCCATGGCAGACCGATATCCGCAATGGCATCACACAGTTGCTGGAATATCTCCTGAGCGGTGGTCTGGCCATGCATTGGTTTCACTGTCAGCAACTCCTCTGTCACTTCAAACTTGTCATCAACACCACGGACATACATTGCGAGCTGAGCGGTGTCAGTGATGTCCGTGCTCTCATCAAGAGCCACAGAGTATGCACAGAAAAGTTTGGCTTTGTCGCACAGCTGATCATATATGTCACTTGATAAGTCAGAAATGCGCTCTGCCACTGTGTTAGCTGACAGGCTGATGTTGTTAAACTGACCCTTCTTTTCTGGACAGACTATACTTGCAGCCTGCAACATGCACTTTTTTACAAACTCGCCTTCCGTAAACGGCTTTCCCGCCTTAGCAATCATCTCACTCACCACATAGCTAGCTTCGACTGCTAAATCAGCCTCATTGCTTCCTTTCTTGAAGAGATTTAGTTGCTTCCATAGACATTTTTTTAGCTCTGTGGCTCTTTTCTCTCTCTCGTCTCCCAGGTATTTTGCATACTCTGCATGTTTAGTTGAGTAGTGACGTTTGACGTTATACTCCTTGTATACAGCGATTTTCTCTGTGCATATAAGGCACGTTGCGTTTCCCCTGTACTCGACAAAAAAATATTCAGTCTCCCACTTCTCCTGAAATTTTCTGTGGTCATCATCGACTTTTCTTTTCCCGGAAAATTTTGATGAAGACATGACTGGGCGATATATTTTCCTTCCACTCTGTGTCACTTTTGGATCACTCTGTGATTGATTCCGCTGCGCGCATTTGATTGACGTGTGGCGGAGTTCCCTCGGGGGGGGGAGGGGCGAGGGAACTGCGCGCAGCAGTTCCCTGCCATCAGCGGGATCAATCCAAAAATAAAATTAAAAGCGCAAACGTAAACGCGCGGGCCAGATTAAGTATATTACGTGATATCAACAACCGGGCCATGAGAAACTGTCTCGCGGGCTGGCCCGCGGGCCTGGAGTCTGAGACACCTGTATGTAGAGGATGATAACATGCTCCCTCCCTTCAGTGAACAAAGATAAGTTTCTTGGCTCAGTATCAAGACATGAAGACATAATACTTCTTTGTTTGGTGAAGCAAGAGAAGGAAATCGAGATTCCTCTGCAGTTGTTATCTGGCTAAGAGGGAGATTTATTTTGTGTTGAGCAACGTCTCCTTCTTGTTAACCTTAAATAAAGTCTTTAAAAAGCCTCTTGGATCAAATCTGAACACAGTTTTTCTGAGAAACTCATGAAAAGTTACTTTTTAAGGATACATGATTCAGTGTTTAATGGACTTAAAACAAATAAAGCAATAACATAATATCCAATTGTACAGCAGTAAGTGCCGAGGAAAATGTGAGGATTATGAAAACATTTGAAAACATCAATTTGGTGTGTGTGTGTGTGTGTGTCCTAGCATTACTATACTTGTGGGGACCTAAATCTGTTTACACAGTCACGTGTGGGGACTGGCTTCCCTTATGGGGACAAAATGGAGGTCCCCATAAGAGGTATCATTAATTTTAGGGTGAAGACTTGGTTAGGGTTAGGCAAGTGTTGGTAATGGTTAAGGTTAGGATAAGTCTCCAGGAAATGCATGTAAGTCAATGTAATGTCCCCTGAAGTGATGTAAACATTACGTGTGTGTCTCAGTTAAAGTGTGTGTGTGGTTTGACAGACAGGAAGTCAAATGACTCTCACATACAGTACCTGTTTTTAACGAGGTACTGCCCATCTCTATCTTGACATGTGTGTGTGTGATATTCGCATCATTGTTTGTGTACTGACGTAGTTTGGATCCTCCCCTTCTCCTCCCAGTGAACACAGTGTATATGTCGTGAAGCATGTCAGGAGGTGTTCGTTCTTCAAATGAGGGAAGCCACTGTATGGAAAACTCTCCCGGTGATGCTTCTCGGTAATAAGGTAATGAATGGATATTGTAAAGTTATAATATTTGGCACCTAGTTGCTTAGTTTCTTTGTAACCAGATGTCCCTCTGTTGTTCTCTCTTCTATAACCCTGAACGATGTGTACATGTTATACTCAGGCTTTTATTTAAAACTGCAGCTACTTGTATTTCGTATGTTAGTCTATTAAAGTGTTTCCTCAGGCTTGTTCTCACTGCATTTCAGTTTTTATTTAAAATTGCACACTTCATAATGTTTACACTCTGTTTTTAGTAGTGGGTTTGTTATAGTGTTTTCTAAATCATTCTGTATATTTCGACGTTGTGTATGTTTTATATTGTATCAAATATATGTTAGTTAGTTTAGTCATGTTATGTGCAATGTCGTTTTTCTTGATGCTGTAACGTAAAAGTTTCCCTATTTGGTCTTGATAAAGTAAATCTAATCTAGTTATTACAATAGTTGTTGTGAGATTTGACAACATAAGGTTGTTTGCATATATTGCACAAGTGCACAGGTTTATTTGCAGTTGCATACACCCTGAACAACGCTGTGTTATTTTATCTACACTAACGCTGAGTACAGCATGTTGGCTCATTTTGTTGTTGGGTTAAATCCACAGTGATTGTAAAAGAGCCGCTCAATGCTTTGATAACTTTCTGCAAAAGTCCGAAGTATTTCCTGGTTCAGTTCAAAGAAAATATCATGCTCATATCTGGCGCCACCTAGTGTCAGATGTTCATTACTGTTCCTGGTGTCAGTCCTCTGTTCTCTCTGTGTAATAAGTATTGTGATGACTAAATACAGACTGTGAAGCCCTTTCTCAATTCAAAATGTTGCTTCCTTGACTCCTATCCTCGACTTTTAATTCATTCACAGTATAATGAGACAATAACAGGCGACATTTCACTGCTGACTGAAATACATCCCAGAGGAAACATCAGCGTATCCTCGGTTATAGCTCCTCCAGAGAGCCTCCTCTCTCCTCTCTCCTCTCTCCTTGATGTGCATTTAGAGAAATGAGATGTCCTTCAAGATGGAGCGCTGAAATTGATTTCCGGATCACTACCGGAGGAGTCGAGGAGGCGAAAGTCAGATAAATGAGAAGCAGCTTTTATTTTCTATTGTGTGACCTCTGATGTGTGTGTTTCCTCTCACAGGGAGAATATGATCTTCCTCCTGCTGCTCCTCTTCCTCACCTCCTGTGTCTCTGGTTAGTTTGTCTCTTTAAAACTGTTCTTAGTAAAGCAGCACAGAAACATAGCTGCAGTTTAAAGAGTCCCTCTGTGTCTCCTCCACAGATACATAGCTGGAGTTTAGGCTGCGGCCCCACGAGGACGCATACGGTAAAACGCATACGCAAACGCAATCGCAAAAAAGGCTTCCGTCCACACGCAATAGACACCGGAAAGTGTCTGTTCACACGAGACAGCTCGAAACGCTGAAGTACATATGCCAGGCCTGTAAGTGGCGCTGTACTTCTGCACGAGACTGCTCGAAAGCGCTGAAGAAGCTGTAGTACATATGCCAGGCCTGTAAGTGGCGCTGTAGTTCGGCCACAAAATACGCCAAAAGCAGCGAAGAAGACTTCTCGCGCATGCATGGTTGCCATGGTTGCCCTTCTGTTTATTCTCCGCGCTGGCTTTAGCAGCAGCGGTGGGGTTTCGCCGGTCAACATGTCCGTTAAAGTTTAAATCTTCCGGACAAAATTAGAAAAGTGCCGGTCAAAGGTCTTCTTTGTTATTTATTGAGCTTTAAAACAAACGAATAACGACTCTATATAATAATATAAGAATAAAAAACTGAGCCTCTCTTTTCCTCCCCCTCTTCTGACAGCCCAGCAGCAGCAGGAGACGTGGGGAGAGGGAGACGTGGGGAGAGGGAGGCTGGGCTATTTCATCGTTATCAGAAAATGATCGTATAGGGCGTACACACGGAGCCGTTTGACCCCCCAGAGCGTTGCGTATGCCGTTCTATCCACCTCGGGACCCGTTATCGTTACCGTAGTCGTTTACTGCCGTATCCTGTCGTCCTAGTGTGGCCGAACGGTCTATATGACACAAAACGGTAACGGAAACTACTGTATGCGACCTCGTGGGGCCTCAGCCTAAAGAGTCCCTCTGTGTCTCCTCGACAGAAACATAGCTGCCGTTCAAAGAGTCCCTCTGTGTCTACTCCACAGGAACATAGCTGCAGTTTAAAGAGTCCCTCTGTGTCTCCTCGACAGAAACATAGCTGCCGTTTAAAGAGTCCCTCTGTGTCTCCTCCACAGGAACATAGCTGCCATTTAAAGAGTCCCTCTGTGTCTCCTCCACAGGAACATAGCTGCAGTTTAAAGAGTCCCTCTGCGTCTCCTCCACAGGAACATATAGTTTAAAGAGTCCCTCTGTGTCTCCTCCACAGGAACATAGCTGCAGTTTAAAGAGTCCCTCTGTGTCTCCTCCACAGGAACATTTGTAGTGAATGTGACTCAGACCTCCTATCAGGCAGAGGAGAACCAGAACATCACCCTGGAGTGGACCTTCAGCACCAGAAGAGACACTTCCCTCAGCTCCATTTCTACCATCTGTTTCCTGTTTACTGAGGGCAGATCCTACGTCCTGTTTCATCTAAATGAAGGTGTTGAATCCCCAGAGTCTCAGGATCCAGAGTTTGCAGGACGAGTCCACTGGGACAAAGACGTCCTCACAGAAGGACGCCTCACACTTCATGTCTCCAGACTCAGGACCAATGACTCTGGGTTTTATCGGTGTGACATACTCGTCAGATCTGATGGGACTAACTCTAGGAGATGCTGGCTCAACGTCACTGGTGAGTAAACCCCATTAATCTTTGTTATAATGTTAAACTCTCACGAGAACCTGAGAAATGTTGTAGATGTTTAGTTTTCTTTATCAGGGAAATGTTTTTGACACAGAGTTGTTTGGTGTTTTTACAGCAGCGACACATTGGAACAAACCTGAGACTCCCAACACAGGAAGACACAAACCTGAGACTCCCAACACAGGAAGACGGGGAAGGATTGGCCTCTACTTAGCGTTTGCACTGGTTTCTGTTCTACTTGCTCTGATTGGCTGTGTGCTTCTCAACTTCAGACGACAAGCAGCCAGTGAACAGGGTTCAGCCTCAGGGACAGGTAACAGTTCAGCAGGTGGATCAACAGAAACAGTTTGACACTATCTGTTACATTAATGCACATCTATAGACATTTGCAAACTCCTGCACAATACTGACTCTTTAAATCTGCAGCGCTCTGACACTTTACTTGGTTATACTGTTAATCTTATCTTCTTCCGTTGACAGATAAACTAAAATGATCAAATATGATTTCTGAGAGAATCTGTACCAATCAAAAGTCTCTGCTCTATTCTGACACATATTTAACAAATATTGCACCTCCTGTCATTTGGTCCATATTGCAGTTTTGTTTAATTGTTCAGCCTTAGCCTACATATTTATTGTTGTATCACACTGTAATTGTGAGGTTTATTAATTTGTAATTGTATTTAATATTTATCATTTACTGTAATCTTTCCTATCGGAGGGGCTCTCTTGGTCTCCGTTAGGTTGCTTCGGTACTGACAAATATTTGTTCTGTTTTTTGCACTTCATATTGAAGTTAGACACTGTTACATGTTTTGAATACTAACATTTTTCACATAATGCAACAACAAGTGATGAACACATTAATGCACCAATCATTTTAATACATTTGATAAAATAATTTAAAAAAGATCTGGTGCTCAAAATGGCCATTTTGGATAACTTGTACTTTTGCTTTTGGTACTTAAGTATTTTGAATGCTACTACTTACTTTTACTTACGTACACTTTTGAGTGCAGGACACAGTTTGAGTATTTTTATATTGCAGTATTGCTTCTTTACTTAAAGGTGTGGTATGTAATTTATTTCAGAAACACTTTTTGTTATATTCCATGGAATGCTCTTAACATCCCGATAGCAATGAATATATTAAATGCTTTGACAATAAATACATTAAAAAACGTCATCTGTGGAAGCCATGGCGCTGTAAAAAGCACGACCAATCATCTGAGCCGGCCCGGCTAAAGTAACTGGATGGCCTACCTGCCTGTCAGCCTTCCATCTGTGCACAGACTTATCTCGTGCCCTCATTGGTCATGTGCGCGTTGGTGTGTGTTGGAGGAGGGGCTCTGTAAGGAAGTCTGAAGGAAGAGGCAGATTTTTCCGGTGTGTACTTTCAAATTCTAGCGCACTCGAGCTGGTTTCTCCAAAATGACATACCCCACCTTTAAAGGTCTCCTATCCTACTCTTTTCAAACATCCTATTATAGGTCTCAGATAAACATGTCTCTGAAGGGTTTTGCTTTTACTAGTAACAAAAATATATATTTTTTTTAAATACTGAATATTGTGCAAGCCAACTATCAAAGTTTATAGTATTTCTATGTTTAAAACACTTCCTTGATGGAGTTGTTGTTTTCTTAGGTTGTGATTGTACCAAATGATGATTGTTGTCTATATTTATGTAGTTGCTGCTAAAACAACAAATGTTACTGAATGTTCTGTATATTATTCCATGTATTTCATGCTTGAGGCTTATCATTTGCAATATATCCACTGCACTTTCCATGTTTTTAAGCTTTTATGTCTATGTTCAAATATAAGTTGTAATGTTGACTCATTTCATCTTTTGATAAAAAAAGCCTGCAGGGTTATTGTTTTTTTGATCTGTTACGTCTTGGTTTTTTAATAGCCCTGCACAATCTGCACATATTAAACTCACATTTTACCACATTGCAATAACCAACTACTTTGCACATTTTCTTATGTTTGTATTTTCATGTTTTGATTTTAGTAGTAGTAGTTGGTCTTTTATAGTGTATTCTAAGGTATGTGTTTATATTTTACATTGTGTATTCCATAGAGGCTTTCTACTTTAGTTTTGCATGCATTACTTTTATTTTTTATTTAATTCTTAACCAATGTGCAATTCCTCATAATAACCTTTTTCTGCGGCACCAAATTACTTTCCTTTTTCCCCACACCTCATGCAATTCTTCCTCCATCCACCAGATGACATCAGTCTTCCTTGTATGTTCAAAATCACATGACTCCCACACTTTTTTTTTACGTTTCACATAGGCCCAATCCCAAACCATGCCCTACACCCTAACCCTACACACTACCCCTTCGTTCGCGCGGAGGGTCCGCCACATTAATGGCGCGTTTCCACTACAGCGCGGAGCCCGGTTTAAGAGGGCTGTGACGTCAGCGGCCCGACTTTGGTTGCGTTTCCACTTGGCCTAGTACCGGCCGGCGGGTCCTAATTCACAGTTTTTCTGGCCTCATAAAATCGTGGTTCTAGGGCCAGGAACAACCAGGCTGAGTTGTGACGTCAACACTCTCGACTGCTGATTGGTCAGAGAGAATCGTCACAATCGGCGCGCGAGATAATCCCTAGCGTCGCATATATATATAGCGAAGCTTGCAGCATTTTTATAAACAGCATTTTTGTCAACAGAGGAGCTAAAATGGCAAAGAAAAGCACGCCGTGGTTGGTCGAGGAAGTGACGACGTTCCTACATTACATTGCAGATGATAAGATCCAGCGGGAGCTCGACGGGACAACTCGCAATATTAAAGTATTTCAGGAGGTCTCTACACAGATGTCCACAAGCGGCTACTCGAGGACTGTCGTGCAGTGTAGGGAAAAACTCAAAAAGATGAAGAGTGAATATCGCTTGGTCAAAGATAATAACAACACGAGTGGTGCCAGTAGGAGAAACTGGAAGTGGTTTGAGCTCATGGACACCATTTACGGCCATAGACCGGCTAGCGTTGGGAGGGATGGAGGCCTGGACTCTGCAACGGCGTTACTGGAGTCTCTGCATGGTACGTTTTTTCTAACGCTCTGTTATTTGCTTGAAAGCGTTGTGTCCCTATCTGTTCTAAAGCTCACTTCTAACAAATAAGTCGTCACGGCAGTTTTAAGCAGCGTGACTCCGCCCACCAAAAAGCCGATCGCTCCGCCTACACTGCGTTACTATAGTTAGTGCCCCAGTTCCTAAACTGTAATGGAAACGCGCCATCAAGTGAGCTGGTCCTAACAAGGCCTAACGAGGCCGAGCGAGGCCGAGCGAGGCCGGGCTCCGCGCTGTAGTGGAAACGCGCCATAAGTGCTGTTCCAAACCAACGAGTGTGGAGCGGTGTGGAGGGGGAGTGGGCTATCAAGCCCTCAAACAGCGAGTCTGCATCGGTGCTGACTGGAGACCGGTCTCTACCTGACCGGACTCAACGCTGTGTGTGTCCGTCAGGAAACAAGCTGTGTACAAACAGTTCCTGCAAACATCCACTGATAAACTGCGATGTTAACAACCTCATGATAACCTCATATTTTTAACTTAGGATCATACCTGTGTTTAGTCTAGAAAAAGGTAAATGTGTGCATTTTATTATAAAGTTGTGTATATTTACAGACTGTTGCATAAACTAAGAAGCTTATAAAAATCAGGTTTAAAACTAAAAGAGCATTACAAAAAAGTAACACAATTAATGATGTTTGGAGTTTTATTTGAGTTATTAATTTTAATTTTTTGTCTAAGAGATGCTGATTTGAAACCGTTGTTACATACAGTGACGGCATTTCCTGTTTCTGCCGGAGAGAGGGGAGTTTGTCCCAAAGCTTGCCGCTGTATTTACTCCCTCCATCTGACAGGAGGGAGCCTCGTTGAGCTGCGAGTGGCACTCCACAGAGTTCACTCCGTCACGGAGGGGTAGTGTGTAGGGTTAGGGTGTGGTTTGGGATTGGGCCTTAGAGAGCCGAAGTCCCTCCCTTTCCGGTGGACCTCCATGGGACCTTATTTCTGAAAAATTATGTATTGAAGTCAATCAATGACGAGAGAAAAATTATCTTTCGATCCCGTTTGAATTGTGCCATGAATTACACATATGTAAGGATTCTCCCTGAACTGCCTGATCTTTTTAATGTTCAATGTTAACCATTTGTGCAGATAGCATGAAATAGAAAAGATCGCCGATGCTAATGTAGCGTTAGCATGTCTCCCCCGGGGGCATCCGGGCTTAAACGGTGTATTATAGAATGATCACACCGGTGTGACAGTACTCTTCAAAGGGTTCACGAAATATGACTACTACTCTTACTGTTTAACATTTTGGGTTACTTAATGTTACTTCATGTTAAGGCTAATAAAAATGACAAGGCTAAGGCTGTAATGCTAACTAACGTGCTTGCTACTGGCTAGGTAGCTAACTTGATCCAGCCACTCCTGGTCCTCTCATCAGACGGGAAGCGAAAGAACGAGCAAGATTACAACCTGGTGCAAAGCACACAGGCATCTTGTTAAAGTTATCTTATCTTAGCTATCTCTTATATTTAGTGGAGGAAACAAGTATGACATCAGTTATGACATCACTTACGCGACTCTGGGATTTGTAGTCTTTCTAGTTGTGTATTTTTCATAGTCTTATATTTCAACAGTTTTACGACAAACTGTGACTTTTTTTACATGGAAATGATTTTTTAAGATTGACAAACATCATGTAATTCATGGCACAATTCAACCGGCATCGAATGTTCTCCATTGTAGTGAACGACGGCAGCTGGCTTGCGCCCGCGAACGAGCCTTTTTTTTTTTATATGATATGATATGATGATCTCCGCGCTAAGGGTGCTTTCTGCATGCAAGGATTAGCTGTTTTGAGCATTGCAATACATTTATTTTCACTATGTTATTTATTAATGATTATCTTTAGGCTCAGCAAAGATTTGATGTCAGCTGTTGCTGTCTTTTTTTAAATGTCTATGCTTAAGTTGTTATAGGCTAGGTGTTGCTGATCTGCTTCGTGTGGCGTGGTTCTACTAGCAAGTCAGTGCATTCATTGGGTGGTATCAGAGAGTTACAAGGGTCTGTAAATGCAATAAAAACAATTGGCCACAGCAAATCATTGATATTAAACATGTCATTTTTACTTTTGAATACTTCAGTACAAAGGATGTATTTAATAATGTAAGTGATATATGTGTACACATATAAATCATTAGTCAAAACAGGGCTACATTTGACTGAATTATAAAATAATATATATATAAAATATTATTTTGAATATTTAAAGAGAAAAGTTACATTTACATCAATTAAAATAAATGTATGGCAAGTATGATAACATGAACATAATGTCAAGATATAGCCAATATACAATCAACATGCTTGAATATAAAGGCAAGAAGAACAATAAACAGATGAACATTTAGGTTTTATATGTCAATTGTGATAGAGCAGGGGTCGGCAGGCGGCTCTTTAAGCCCTCTGCTCTGGCTCCCTTGAGCTTAGACAAAAACAAGAAGGAAATAAAATAAAAGTATTGACTATTTAAATGTTGTTGCACGGTTGAAAATGTTTCGTATCTTGTATTTTGAGGTGATACCTTGACACAAAAATAAATAAAAAACGGTTTTAATTAGGTCAACTAAAAGATGCGTCACATCCTGCTACGGTCCCGCGCCAGCGCCTTTTCTTGCAGGCGAATAACCTGACCCCGGCTCGATGAGCCAACTGTGGATACATCAAAGAAAAGAAAAGTATCGGAGGAACACAGGATTTAATTCTGCGTGGAGAGAGTTATACGCTTTCACAGCAAACAATGCTGGCTTACCGGTATGTTTGATATGTGGAGAGAAGTTGTTAAAGGTGCTGCAGCTTTACGTATTGCAGGAAAAACACGGGAGAGGAAGACAGCGGACGATCTTCAGTCATAATCAATCAGTTAACTCTTTTTAGGGTGCAGCTATATGTTTTATTTATTTCAAAGTGGGCCCATTTTAATCGTATTTTTTTTCCATCAAATGTGCAGAGGAGTCCCCAAGTGCTGTGTTTAACTTATTTCAAAGTCGGCCTGTGTATTTTTTTTTAATTCTCCTTATAAGAGTTCTTTGTTTCTTATTAGAGGTTAACAGTTTTATATAATATAATAAATAATAAATGCAAAAAAACTGTAGTTTTTGTCTATAATATAACAATAAATACAACTTTATAAGCTATCAAATATGTTTTGGGGCTCCAGGCAAAACAAATTGTTGGAAAAGGGGTTAAAATGGCTCTTTTAGTCAAAAAGGTTGCAGACCCCTGGGTTAGCTGATCCCTTAAAAGATCAGTGAGCTCCATTAGAGCTGGCTGAAGAATTGGACTCACTCATCGCCATGACTATCCGAATTGACCAACGTCTAGCTGAAAGACATCGGGAGAGAAGAAGGAATGCATACCCACTCCACAATTCAGAGGGGAGTTACAGAGGGAGCACTACGCTTGGCGCAGGAGTTCCCAGACTTCATCCCCAGAGCGACCAGTGCCCCCTTTTGCCGCGGAGGAACAGATGCAGCTCGGAAGAGCCAAACTCACCCCGGAGGAGCGACAGCGCCGCCTGCGGGAGCGGCGGCGTTTTTACTGCGGCCAGCAGGGTCATGTTCTGGCAGCCTGTTCGGCAAAAGATCAGGCTCATCAGTAGGAAGGAGGACGCTGGTGAGCCGAGTGACTTCCTTCGATCTTTCTTCAAGAAAATTGACTCAGGTACAAATGAAACTAAATGATAAAATTAGGACTCAGGATGCATTAATCAATTCTGGGGCTGATGAGAGCTTGTTAGACTGGGGGCTGGCTAAGAGTTTGGACTTAGAGATTGTGCTTTTAGATCAGCCATTAGAGGCTAGCGCTTTGGACGGCCTGCTTTTATGTACAGTCACACATCGCACTGAGCCCATAGTAATAATCATAGATCAGGAACACTGTGAGCATATCAGTTTTCATTTATTTTACTCTGCTCAACATCCCCTCATTTTGGGTTACCCTTGGCTTGTTAAACATAACCCTCATATTGACTGGCAGACAGGAAAGGTTAAAGGGGGGGGGGTGAGCGCTCTCGTTCATGTTTAACCAGTCCTACAGATTTGAGTAGACTGCACAGATCAAGTGACCTTAAGCAGGGACCAGGTAATGCCAGTGTCACTTCTTCTAAGCATTCTGACTATCCTGACTTAACCAAGGTTCCCGTGTGTTATTTAGACATCAAGGAGGTGTTTAACAAGACACGAGCTACATCCTTGCCTCCCCATAGACCGTATGATACCCCATAGACCTTCTGTCGGGCTCCACAATCCCCAAGGGACGGTTGTACTCCCTCTCTGGTCCAGAAAGGGAGGCCATGAAAGAGTACATAGGTTCTTCACTCAAAGCCGGCTTGATTCGGCCATCATCGTCCCCAGCAGCAGCAGGTTTCTTTTTTGTGGGGGAAAAGGACGGTTCATTGAGGCCCTGCATTGATTACAGTAAAGAACAGGTATCCCCTTCCACTCATCTCTACTGCTTTTGAACTGTTACAAGGTGCTACAATGTTCACAACATTATACTTAAGGAATGCATATCACCTTGTGCGCATCAGGGAGGGGGATGAGTGGAAAACAGGCTTCAATACACCTACAGGACATTACGAATACTTAGTTATGCCTTTTGGACTTTCAAATGCACCTGCTGTTTTCCAAACACTCATCAATGATGTGTTAAGAGATTTCTTGAATGTATTTTGCTTTGTGTATCTCGATATTTTCATCTTTTCTCCTGATGAGAAGACCCATATTAACCATGTTCACCTTGTTCTTCAGAGACTCCTTGAGAACCATTTATTTGTGAAAACCGAAAAATGTGAGTTTCATGTTAACTCAGTGTCGTTTTTAGGCTTTGTGATTTCCCCTAATAAGGTGGAAATGGACACAGCAAAGGTCAGCGACGTGGCTAATTGGCCAACGCCGAGCTCCAGGAAGAAGGTTCAGCAATTCTTGGGGTTTGCTAACTTTTACAGACGTTTCATACGGAATTTCAGTGCCATTGCCTCTCCTCTCCATGCCCTGACCTCTCCCAATGTTCACTTTGTGTGGACTCCGCAGGCAGATGACTCTTTCCTGAAACTAAAGAAAAGGTTCACAACAGCTCCCATCCTGCCTGTACCTTATCCCAACCGACAGTTTGTGGTTGAGGTACGACGGCGTTGGAGCTATATTATCCCAGAGGTCAGCAGGGGACAACGAGCTTCATCCTTGTGCCTATCTCTCCCGTAAGTTCTCATATGCTGAAAAGAATTATGACGTGGGAAATCGAGAACTGCTGGCTTTGAAAATTGCTTTGGAGGAGTGGCGGCACTGGTTGGAGGGAGCGGAGCAGAATTTTCTGGTCTGGAAGGATCATAAAAACCTGCAATACATCAGAAAGGTCAAGCGTTTGAACTCCAGGCAAGCCAGATGGGCTTTATTCTTTAACAGGTTTAATTTCACTCAGTCATATCGACCTGGTTCACAGAACGGTAAACCTGACGCACTCTCCAGAATGTATGATCCTGAACCAGTCCCCAAGACTCCAGAACCCATTCTGCTGCCAGACCGGGTGTGACCTGGCCCATTGAAGTCAAGGTAAAACAGGCAAACAGGGAGAATCCTGCCCCTAGAGGGTGTCCTCAGAATTGCTTGTTTGTTCCTATGCTACTTTGTTCTCAGGTTATTCATTGGGCCCATACATCTGTACTTACCTGCCATCCTGGAACCAAGAGAACCCTCTTCATGGTGAGACACAGATTCTGGTGGCCTGCTATGGTGAAGGATGTTGCAGAATATGTGGCAGCATGCCCTGTGTGTGCTAGGAACAGAACTTCCCGTCAAGAAGTGATAATGGCTCTGAGATAATGGTCGACCGAAAACGACGTCCGGCCCCCAAGTACAAGGCCGGACAACGAGTGTGGTTGTCCACCAAGGATCTTCCCCTTCATGTCGCCTCCAGGAAGCTGGCTCCCCGGTTCGTTGGTCCTTTTCCCATATCCAAAGTGATTAATCCTGTTGCTGTCCGCCTATGTCTCCCAAAGTCCCTCAAGGTCCACCCCACGTTTCACGTCAGCAAGCTGAAACCGGTCAAAGAGAGCAAACTGGTCCCCGCCTCCACATCCCCTCCACCTCCCCGGATCATCGACGGAGGTCCAGTCTATACAGTGGAAAAAATATTGTCTGAAAGAAGGAGGGGTAGAGGTAGACAGTTCCTGTGAGCCCCTCATGTCAGTGATAGGTGGATGCTGGTGACCAGCCCAGCATACCAGCATACTACGCTGGTCTATGCTGTTTTTTTTAGCTGAACAGGATGGCTGGTTTAGATGGTGCACCAGCTAAACCAGCTAAACCAGCTAAACCAGCTAAACCAGCCATCCTGGCCAACTAAAGTGTCCACACCCCCTCTAAACCAGCCAACCATTGTAGCCTAATACCTAGCATACCCCCCCTCCTCCACACACAGTATAAAGGTCGACAACGCAAAGCGAAGTCACTGAATGGGAAAACTCTCGCCTCGTGATGCAATCTCACCGAAGACATCCAAGGTAATGTCCAACTATTCTTTTTTAACCAGATTTCACTATGTTGTTCTCTCTCTCAGTATCCCTCAACAATACATTTTATAGGCTACTCAGGCTTTTATTTAGAAAACATTGTTCTGAATGCAAAGAGATAACATGTTTTCACAAAACTCATGAGACCCAAGGTTATGCACAAACTGCATGTAACCCCTGCTATTCGAAGTAAATACGATCCAATGTGCTCTTCATTCCGCGTAAAATGTAAAATGATGATTCTCCAGATTCTACAGATGGCCAGCCGCCCCTGGGCATATTATTGGTATCGCTCTGTATACATCACGACTCCAGAAATGGTTGGATGAAGATTCGCCTAATCTTTGGTTATGGTTTCAAAAAAGCGGTTTTCACACAGCGAGGAACTCTGGATGAATTTGTTAGAGACTGGTCCCAAATTTCACCTTGGAGAATGGTCAAGTGTTATAACTGTAGGCGTGAATATAACATATTAAGTACCGACACATGAGTGAGTAGGTTGCTACTGCTGCTGTTTGTTTGTTGCTGTTAATGTTTTGTGGGTTGTATTATGTCTTATTGTGTTGTCCTTAATGTGTTGGTATTTTCTCACCTTGTAACTTCTGAAAATAAAACAAAAAATATTGAAAGAAAAAAACTGCAGCTACTTTGCACACTTAAAGGTGGGGTAGGTAAGAATGGAGAAACCAGCTCGAGTGCGCTAGAATTAGAAAATACGCAGCCGAAAACAATCTGCCACTTCCTCACAGAGCCCCTCCTCCAACACACACGACGCGCACATGACCAATGAGGGCACGAGATCAGTTTGTGCACAGATGGAAGGCTGACAGGCAGGTAGGCCATCCAGTTATTGTAGCCGGGCCGGCTCAGATGATTGGTCGTGCTTTTTACAGCGCCACGGCTTCCACAGATGAAATATTTTAATGTATTCATTGCTATCGGGATGTTAAGAGCATTCCATGGAATATAACAACAAGTGTTTCTGAAGTGAATTACCTACCCCACCTTTAAGTTTATATCCTATGTGTAGGAGCCAAAATGCTGAGTTAGCCTGTGTTTATTATCTCCATCATTTGGTAACACCACACACATCTTTGGTTGACCGTAGGTGTTTATTGTTTTGACGTACTTTATTAAATATCCTTAAAACGTTAACTTCATTACAGATTGTATTATTTATACTGAGCGCCTTATTCAATGGAGATATAGCCGCCACACTATCTCTATAGTTTATTTTGTATGTTAGTCTATGTAAGTGTTTTCTCAGGCTTGTACTGACGGCTAAAGTGAAAGTATTTCCTGGTTCAGTTCAGAGAAAATATAATGTTGATATCTGGTGCCATCTGGTGTTCACTGTGTGTAATAAGTCATCTGATGACTAAAGACAGACTGTATATTGTCTAATGTGTGACATTTGATGTGTGTGTGTGTGTGTGTGTGTGTCCTCTCACAGGGAGAAGATGATCTTCATCATCCTGCTGCTCCTCTTCCTCACCTCCTGTGTCTCTGGTTAGTTTGTCTCTTTAAAGCTGTTCTCAGTAAAGCAGCACAGACACATCTGCAGTTTAAAGAGTCCCTCTGTCTCTCCTCCACAGGAACATAGCTGCAGTTTAAAGAGTCCCTCTGTCTCTCCTCCACAGAAACATAGCTGCAGTTTAAAGAGTCCCTCTGTCTCTCCTCCACAGAAACACATCTGCAGTTTAAAGAGTCCCTCTGTCTCTCCTCCACAGGAACATAGCTGCAGTTTAAAGAGTCCCTCTGTCTCTCCTCCACAGGAACATAGCTGCAGTTTAAAGAGTCCCTCTGTGTCTCCTCCACAGGAACATAGCTGCAGTTTAAAGAGTCCCTCTGTGTCTCCTCCACAGGAACATAGCTGCAGTTTAAAGAGTTCCTCTTTGTCTCCTCCACAGGAACATTTGTAGTGAATGTGACTCAGACTTCCTATCAGGCAGAGGAGAACCAGAACATCACCCTGGAGTGGACCTTCAGCTCCAGAAGAGACACTTCCCTCAGATCCATTTCTATCGTCTGTGAGATGTTTACTGAGATCAGAATTTCAGTCCTGTTTCATCTCCATCAAGGTGTTGAATTCCGAGAGTCTCAGGATCCACAGTTTGCAGGACGAGTCCAGTGGGACAAAGACGTCCTCACAGAAGGACGCCTCACACTTCATGTCTCCAGACTCAGGACCAGTGACTCTGGGTTTTATGTGTGTGACATACTCGTCAAATCTGATGGGAGGAACTCTAGGAGATGCTGGCTCAACGTCACTGGTGAGTAAATTACCCTTAACTGTTCACCCCTAAGGGTGCCGCTTTGGATTACCAAAGGTAAAAAATATCCTTAGGGAAACATAAAAAAAAAGTCAAAGTCAACTTTATTGTCAATAATAAAGAGAACAAAATACCGTTTCCCATAATCCCGAATACAAAAATACAAATATTTATAAAAAATGTGCTTATTTTCTGTCATTTCCCACAGCTGCTGCTGAGCCCACACCTCTGACACAAACTGTGAAACCCCATCAGAAGATCCAGGGAATTATCGTGCTCTACATCGGACTGGGAATATCAGCAGTGGCTTTACTGGCTCTCATGTTGTCTCATGATGTCTCATGATGTCTTTCTTCATCTACTGATGAGCTCAAAGGTGGACCCTGTTTGCACCATGGATGTATGGGAAAGAGAAATGGATACAGCGTTGGAGGGTCCTACTCTGAACATTAATTGTTTGGATCTTTAGAATCCCATACTGCAAATATAGTGCTGCGGCAATGACGTGTTAGCATCGGAGGCAAGCATCATACTGACAAAGAGGCAATCTGTCTGTGGAAATGTATTATGTACACAAAATGTACACAAAATGTACACAAAATGTACACAAAATGTACACAAAATGTATTCAAAAACCCTTGACTTTGAGACCGTTGAACAGGAAGTGCTGAAATGCTGATGTAACCCAGGTTATGATGCTGTTGACTAATTTACGTATGTTCCCTGAACGCCTCACTTATGCACAAATCACACAGTCTTATTTATTTCTTGGTACTGTGAAGTGCAACGGACACTATGGTTACACTGTCCTGTTACTTAAAGTTGAGTACTTTTACATCCTGGAGTCTCAGTGGCCAGAGTTTAAAATCGTTTGCACTGTTAAAGCTACACTTTATTTCAAAAGAAAAACCTGTCAAACCGTCAAGCTGTCAAAACGTATAGCATTTATATGTTTCAGAACATAACCCTCCCTCTTTGGATACAAAAAAAGACAAAATGATCGTTTATTTTCTAAATCTTCAGGGATTAATGGCACACTGTTATTTATACGACTGTTCTTGGTGCTATTCAAGATTATTGCAGATCTATCTGTCGTAAAACGGGAAACCAATCAGCTGCAACATGAACTGACACTCAGGGAGCTACTCTTTACTTTAATTTGTTTATTTGTTGCTGCCTATCGTAGCCACACAGTGTTTAAACTCAGACTTCTCATAAAGGTTCATAAAGGTACATAAAGGTACATAAAGGTACATAAAGGTACATAAAGGTTCAAAAAAAGGTTATGATTGTAGCAAATACCTAGGCCAAGTTTTTCATGATTATTTTATTAATTGCTTTTTGATGCACTTATTTACTGCTTGGCATTTTATCTGCAATATATTCACTGAACTTTCCATGTTTTTTTAAGCTTTTACAAAAAGTATGTCTTCATTAAAATGATAACAAAGAAAGAAAACGTCTAATGTAAATTGTTATTTTTCTTGTCTTCGATTCATCTTTTGATCAAAAGAAGCTGCAGGGCTATTCTTCTTTTCTCCACTATGTCTACTTTTTTTTATAGCCCTGCACAATCTGCACATATTAAACTCACCATCTACCACGTTGCAATAACCAACGACTTTGCACATTTTCTTACGTTTGTATTTTCATGTTTTGATTGTAGTAGTTTGGTCTTTTATAGTGTATTCTAAGGTATGTGTTTATATTTTACAATGATTCTGATCCTGATCATTGGAGGTGCTAAGAGGAAGAGGAAGAAGAGGAGAAGGAGAAAGGAGAGAAGGGCAGGACGGAGGAAGGAGCTTCAAAGGAGGTGAGGAGATGATCTTCCAGGTTTATTTCAACAAACGGGTCACTGGAGCAAACCGCTAGAGAAACAAGAAGATTTTACTTTGAACTTTCCCAAAATATTCATCCAAAGTAAATAGCAGAATCCACTTTGCATTTGCTTTAAAAACACTTGATTTTCCAAATAAATCATAAACTATGTAAAATTATTATAAGTCGTTAGTAATTAGATTAAACAGAAAAAAAAGGATGGAAGAAGGAAACAAGTTCATTGATTACATTTTTGATTAATACGGCAAGGAGGCGGAAATTAGATAAATGGGAAACGTGCACAGGTAACACAGCCGCGGGGGGGCACGCTGACTCATATCACTCCCTAATAATCCTATATTATATTTTATATATGTTTTATCTATCTTATTTGATCAATTAAAGGGATGTATTTAAGGAGGAAACATTTAAAGAGACCGATCCTGCTCATGTTCAGGTTAATTAGTATTTAGTGCTTCGACCAAAAGAGTCAACTCTGAGAAAAAAGTAAAATAAAATAAATAACTCAAATTATGGAAAAAAAGTAAATTTCTGGAGAAAAAAGTAAAATCATGGAAAAAAGTAAAATCATGGAATAAAAGTCAAATTATGAAAAAAAAAGTCAAATAAATTAAAAAGTTGAATTATGGGAAAAAAAGTCAAATTATGAAAAGAAAAGTCAAATTAATTGTGAAGTCCATAGAGGATATTCTACTTTAGTTTTGCATGCATTTACTGTACACTTTTTTAACCCATGTGCAATTCCTCTCAATAACCTTTTTCTGCTGCACCAAATTACTTTCCTTTTTCCCCACACCTCCAACATGCAATTCTTCCTCCATCCACCAGATGACCTCAGTCTTCCTTTTATGTTAAAAATCACATGACTCCCACACTGCCCACCTGTTTACACACCTGATGGCAGACTTCAGGTGAGGCACCTCTAAAGAAAGACGCTTTTATTGGTCAAACTCGCTTGTAGCATGACTTCATTCAGGGTCAATCCATTATAAAGCCAGTGTATTTAGCATCTAGTAGTGATGGCGAGATGAAGCCTTATGAAGCTTTGAAGCTTTCCAGCCAATTGGTTCGCAAAAGGGTTCATCTCATGAGGCTTCATCATGGGCTTCATTTGAACACAAACCCCCCTGTTGGTCAAAGTGTGTAAAACAGGCAGATTTGACATCTCAACAGTGGTTCTCAACTGGTCAGGCCTCGGGACCCACTTTTTCCTTTGTCAATAGATCGCGACCCGAAATTTTGAACCACTCAAATCTATTCAACAAAAAATCGTGCTGTAATATATACGCTTTTCAGCATACAATATTAATTAAAGTGAAGTACAGTGCATATATCCCTTATATCCCTTCACAGAACTAAAGTATGCTTTAAAAGGTTTAATGAGATGATGGAATCAAAGCTGAACTGTATAACATAAAAAGGCACACATGCTGAAAACCCAACCCCAGAAGGGGGTCTGGGGGGGATTCTCCCCAGGAGATTTTTAGAAATACTAACATATAAACTACTCTGAGAAGAAAATAAATACATCTATTACTACCCGACATTTTAATAATATTTTAGTTAGTTCTGACAGCTGAACTTGCTGCTCCTCACAGAGAGAAGAGCAAAGAGGAGAGAGTCTGTGTGAATGACTTTAAATTGTGGCTAAGGGTAGATAGCCCCCATTGTTCTGTGACCTGTCAATCATCAAACCGGGGGTCATATTTCATTAGGTGTTCATATTTATCTGAAGTTGTACCCATGGATGTATAAAGAGGTAGTTCTACCGCAAAGTTATTCTCCGTGGGGACTTCCGGCAACAATCTTGATTCTGATTGGCCAGAAGACTCGAAAAAACATCAGCAAAGATGTTTTATTGAAACCGTTTATGGTCTCCGGTACTTCCAGTCCATCGCACAGCGTTAGAAAATTGGGCCTTTTTCTTCACTCACACATCTGCGACCCACTCGAAACGGGTCCGCGACCCACTTTTGGGTTGAGGCCCACCAGTTGAGAACCACTGCTCTATCTCATACCGAGTTCCCAATGAGTAAAGCCTTAGAATAACTCTAAACAATTAACATAAAATCATATTTTCATGTTAACAATATTGTTTTTATTCCAGTTTAATGATTGTGATTGAAAAGCCTAAGGAGGCTGGTAAACATTGCAAAGAGGGATTTGTATTCCTTAATAATATTCGTAAACGTAACCATGTTGTAGCCTGAGAAAGGCTAAACCATATCAAAGACTACATTTATTAACTACATTATCTCATTTAGCGGTAGCTTTTATAAAAAAATAAAAGACGTATTGACCAGTCGTTGAACCAGGGACCTGCGGATGTCTGTCAACTGCTTTCCAGCTGAGCCACAGCCCACACACTGGATCTTTTTATTCCTACATTTATTTATGCTTTTATTTATTTATACTTATGACATGTTCCGACCTCTATATAAGTGAGGGTCTGAGCTCTCTTAGTTCCATCGTGTCACCGGGCCCGGGTACAGGAGGGGTAATATGGTTCTTATTATACATCCATGGGTAATATGAGCGTTGTGGTTCAACCGATCTGAATCGCTTCCTGAAGCAGTCACGTGGTATCGACAGGCAGCGAGGCTTCGTTTGTCATCGATGACGTCACTGGCCCAAAACGATACAAGCCTCGATACAAGCTTCACAAAAAGCTTCGGGGATTACTCGACACACGCTCCGAGCCTCGGCGCAATACGTAACATCACTAGCACTTGTAAAAGTGTTGGATTTGTTGGCTAACTTAAGTCACTATGCTTTCGTCAAGGAAAGCCTCAATTGTGTTTCAAATCTGTCTTTTATATCATGCATATTATGTGGATTGGAGCAGCCATTAGTTTCTGGTATTATTTCTTCTCTGGCCTTTAAAAAGATTTAATCTGGTGCTGTTTCTGTGTAAAAATCTAAAGATTAGCTAAATTTAAAGGATTTAAAGTCTGAGTTAAACAAGTTGAAGTTTCCCAAAGTTAGTTTTATGGACTCTTTCTTTCCTAAGACATCTTATGTATGTACACATTTGGAACAGAGTACAAAAATAGGACATGAAAAAACAGTGACGTTGGAGTGAATTTTATTTAAAAAATGTAAACAGATCTAGCAATTGTGAAAAAATAACAGTTGTACAACTCCTGAAAAAGTTCTGATTTATTCAAAATATAATTACAAGCCACTGAAAACACTAACACAAGGCATAATGATTAAAAAACAACATCAGTTTGTCTATACAACAAAACGTTACACATTTGTATGTCAGTTTGATCCAAAACCCATCTCATTTAAGCAAAATGTCAGCAGTAAAATGTGTTTTCTGAACATTAAAAAAAAAACAATCTTATGTAAAAATACTGAAGATACTACAAATAAAAAGTCCTACATGATTTCAGTTTCTAGTATTTTACACAGAGATGTGTATAACTTCACAAAATAGCTTTTTAAATATGAATGTATATCTGTTTAACAGTCATATTATACAGTTACTGTCGCTCTCTGTTTACTTGTTATTTCTATATGTATTAATACTCCTAATACATTTGAAACGGCAATCCAAATAAACTGCCTAGTCATCCTACTAGCTAGTTAGCTTAGCCAGTTAGCTTAGCTAGCTAACGGTAGTTTCTGCTAAGTGAGCTAACTGCTGTTTCACTGATCTGAGGACAAAAAGTCTCTAAAATAACTTCCGTTTGGATAATAGGTGTGTGTGTGTGTGTGTGTTTATCATACCAATACTGCGCACACTTTATTTTTTATTTTTTACGGGTATATATATCTATATTTCATCTAAATTTCATCTATATTTCATGTAAATATTGCTGTATTTTAACGTTATAATATTTTTCGTTAAATCGTTTTTTTAACCTAGTTTTATTTGATGGTCCTTTTCTTACAATTGTATCTTCTTTAACTTGTTTATGTATGCACCAAATACACCAAGGTGACTTCCTAATATCTCTTAACCTACTTGGTAATACAATGATTCTGATTCTGATCATTGGAGGTGCTAAGAGGAAGAGGAAGAAGAGGAGAAGGAGAAAGGAGAGAAGGGCAGGACGGAGGAAGGAGCTTCAAAGGAGGTGAGGAGATGATCTTCCAGGTTTATTTCAACAAACGGGTCACTGGAGCAAACCGCTAAAGAAACAAGAAGATTTTACTTTGAACTTTCCCAAAATATTCATCCAAAGTAAATAGCAGAATCCACTTTGCATATCTAAAGGAGAACATTAGCTTCTTCATCTGACTTCTTTAGCTAGTAGGCTATTAGCATACTTTACTATATGCTTAAGTAAAAATACTACAAGTAATAGTCCTGCTTTCATCTTTAAGTACAGAAATATTCGCAGCAAAATGTACCTAAGATCAATACGTATAACTACAAGTTGATTCCCTAAAATATTTAGCAAAATACACCAATTGTACATTTCTTGCTAAGCGTTTAAAGCCTATTAGCTTACTGATTTATTTGTAAGCCACTATTATCTTTCAGCAATGTTGTTCAGTAAAAAAAGCCCTGTATTTAGGATCTTATCTTAGTAAAAAGTACACAAATTTGACAGCAAAATGTACTTAAGAAAGTACGATATACTAGAATTATTGTATTTGTACATTCATTTATTTTGCCCTTTGTAAAATGTAAGATCAAGACCAAGTATAACTTTCAGATTTCCAATTTAACATAGCTATATTTCCCCAATATATTAAATCAAAGATGTTTAGCTGAATACCCTTTTGTACCTTTCTTGGTTAAAGTAAAAGGCTTATTATTTAATTACAGTTATTGTATTTGTACATTAATTCTGCCCTCAGTTGATACACAAAACTCAAAAAAGTGACACAATGAGCAGCAATTTGATCATTTTGTGATGTTTACAATTAGCATTAGTTTAATACATTTTAATTACATTCCCGTGTATCCAAATTATGATCTCTTTCCAGCCGAATATCCTTGTTGTAAGCTACGATGTCAAAGAGATATGACCTCTTAAAAATGCTTTTAGAAGAGAGTGTGCACCAGATCATAGTATTATAATTGTATTGCTCTTTAGCATTTCCCACACTATCTTTTATATCCGTAAATCTGTGGCCCTTTTACACATATGGACATTTGGAGTTGTAGTTTGCATTAGTATAAAGTATCTTACATGGGTTGTTGTTGTTTTCGTTCTGCTGTTCCTCCCCTATAGAGTCGAAGAAGATGCTGGCGCTTCCCGATGGACTGGAGGTCTTTTCCGCTGGGTCTCCGATCAGCGACAGGTCGGTGTTTCCGGGCGAAGCCTCCGAACCGTTTGCTTCTGACGGTTCCTGTGGAGCTGCGGAAAAAGAGACAGAAACGTGACGATAAGAAATGTTCAGCTTACGTTGCGTTTAAGATATTTGAAGTTCTCAGAGGCAGTGGAGACACTATCCTTATTGTATTTGTTGTTTTGTTTGTTTCTTTGATACAGTCAAACTAAATTAACATAACTTAGATTTTAACATTACTTTTTGGTCTGAAGCGTTCTGACCACTTTAGACCACAGACATCTAAAGAATGACAGGCGAGGAGCTAAAGGAGGGAATCAATGGTAAAACAATAGAAACCAACAACGAAAACTGGTTTATTGGTTTACACGTTGGTTTCAACATGTCTTTGACTACTATTTTGTAGTTTATGGGGGTTGTGATGAGGAAAACTTGAATGCAAAAGCCACTGCTGTAGTTCTTAAATATTGTATTTCCTCTAGTGGCAATCTGAGCAAAGACGGTTGTTGATAG